>JACEGR010005223.1:0-76188 GCA_014170235.1 Listronotus bonariensis
TTGCATAGTCTCAGATGTCAAACGCTGCCGAACGCGGCGGTCGATTGTACCTCTTTGTCGCTCGTTCCGCTCTCGCTTGCAAGTCTTAAATTGAACGCCTCAGAGCAAGGTCACGGCAGGCGAGGTAACACCGCATAAGTAATGTTTTTGGTGCGTGCAGCCGGCTCCATCGGGTAAGACGTTGTCGTCAAAAAACCGCATCAAAATCCGTTAAGTAGTTTTAAGAATTATACATACATATTACATGTTACAGACAGACAGAAAAAGCGGCTTTATTTTATACTATGTAAGGATAATTCCAAAATTTAAAATTTAAAATTTGGAAACATCCATTAAAATATTTTGTAACTCTAGCTTTTAAAAAAAAGCCCGCCTCAATGTGTTTGATATAGAAGCAGAATTGTTCCTTTTGACGGCAACCGGCCATTTCAGACTACGTTGTTGTGATATGTGGAAGATTTACCATTTATGTTTTAATTTTTTTAAATCATAGCTACGCTTGATAAGTATTTCGATTAGCGAATAAGTAAAGCCAGTGATTTTTTTACTCATCGTGAGAATAGTTTTGTTGACTTATTGTTATAGTTTTGTCAGTTATGGCGTTACCTACAATCGCTGCACTAGCGGACCGATGCTAATTATTTTAATGATGAAAGCACCAATATTCACGACAATATATCACTTTGAACCTATATTTAATATCAGAAAAGAATCATTACCTTTATCGCCGCAATTATCGTTGCTATAAACAATTGACTACCACATTCACTTTTTCGCTGCACTCATTCAAGTAGGAAAGCAGATATCGAACTCTACCGAACGCCGAGATTGTACCTCTTTGTCCCTCGTTTCGCGCTTTCACTTGCACTTCAAGCCTTAAATGGAACGCGCGAGGCAACGCCGTATGAGTCCTGTTTTTTGGTGCGTGCAGCCGGGTCCATCAATTATAAGACGTTAAAGAATTTATTCAGGAATTAAAAACATTTTTTAATTTCCTTGTGCAATCAGCGGTTTTTACTTACAAATAAATAAATTAGTTAATCTTAAATACACCGATATTTATCGGCAAGATCTTGCCGATACCGAATATCGGCAAAATTTCGCTGATATACCTATACACCGATATTTATATCGGTATCGGCCGATCACTAGTTAAAGCCCTTTTTCTGAATTGTGGTTGTACTCACATAGGGCAAGTGGTAGGACTTTTGACTGGCCATTGTTATCTAAGGAGACACTTGCAAAGAATGAACATTTAAAATGGTCCCATAACATGCAGGTTTTGCGGAAAGAGGTAAACTGCAATGCTGACATTCTTGAGCATATTGGCAGAAATCTGCTAGACCTGATATAAGGCAGCGGACTTTTGTGACAAGAGAGTGGAGCACAATAAGCGAACGTCCTTAACTGAATTAAAACATCAGAAATCTGCATCATATACAGCCATAAATCCCCTAAAATTACAATATTGTGTAAACATTTTTAAAGGAAATAATAATCTTGCTAGTAATAGTGGTCACCCAATATAATTTATACCCAATTTTTTATAGGTTGTATATACATCCCAACAACCTCGACAAGTCCAAATAGGCCTTAGTTTGCCTTCCGGCGCATCGATAGGTGAACTCCGAACGATTCTCGAATCAGACACCTCAATAGAAAAGGAAAACATGCTCCTGACCGAAATAGGCGATTCAGGATTCATGAGGACCTTTAACGATTCGCAGTCTATCAATATTATTTCAGAAATCGACCCCATATACTGTATAGAGACTGCACAATTAAAGGAACAAGACGAGGATGTTACTAGTGCATATGTGCTTATTTGTTGGATTAATGTGGTGGGTGGGACTAGTGATTTTCAGAAGTTTGGTAGTCCTTATACCATGCAGGTGTCACGTGAGACTAACTATGATGACCTGCAAAAGCTGATATTAAAGGAAATGGCGCCCATTCTTCATGACGACATTTTGACATCATCACAATCTCGAGGGGTAAGTTATTAAATGAAATTCGCTACTTAAATAAGCAATGTGGAAATACATTCAATACCTAATTGGTATTTTTGGAACCCTAACGGAACACTATAACATTTATCAAATTTTGCTTGTTGTTGCAGCTGCAAGTATTGCATTTTAGAACATTTTTGTTTTATTAAATGAATGCAATAATTGTCAATCTACAATTTGTCAGTTTGCATTTCCAGTGTAAATACCCAGTTGAATGGAAACTTACCATTCAACGTTGTTCTATTTGCCACTCTTTATTTATATCCCTCATTAATAAAATATTTTGTATTAAGAACTTTCCACGGAGATATCTACCCTCAGTTATATTTTTAGATGCAAGAGTTGCATCTAGAAACTGATTTAGCTTTTACAGGAGCAAAGTAGTACAGGTAATGAGGAGCAAGTTATTCTTGTCCATAATGCATAATTCGGCCGGAGTTATTTTTTTCACAGATAGGTCCACTATGACGTAATGAACCTAAAAACAAAATATTTACAAATATGGCGAAAGAAGTACCGCCATTTTGCGAAAAACCGTTTGGGCCTGTATCTCCGTAACCGTGCACTTGAGGCCCACAATTATAAGGTCATGTATTATAGATAATTAAATTTCCTTTCTTTTTTGTTCAATATTTTTTTATATCACTTACCGTTCACGATTTAAAGATTATTTCTGTTTGTTTATTGAGTTTTTAATCGATATTCCTTCTAATAATTTTTTAAATAATAAATTGCTTTTAATAAAACTTTTAAATCGAAAACTTTTTAACAACTTTTAATTTTAAACTTTTTTTCTAAAATTAATATTATCGAAGTTTAAATGCGTCAATGTTGTACTACCGAGTACAAGGTTAATAAGAACAAAGTATGCCTGACTGGCCACATGTTGGATGATGTGTTCAGGCCCAGCTGGCGTTAACCGCCCAGGCACAGGATTTTTGAAATTAACGCGGTATAACTTCAATTTTTTTTTTTAACATAATCTTATTAATCGTGAATGGTAAGGCCAAGTTTATAAATCAGAATTTAATTTTAGTATTAGTAATAGTATTAACCTAACTTTAACTTAAAAATTTTTTAGTGGCAATAATTAGCTACATTTAACAAAAAATAAGTAAGCAATTAAACTTAAATAAAAAGGAGTTACCGGTTTTAACCTTTTTGTGGCACATAAGCAATTAATATTTTTCTTTTAAGTCTTGGATTTTAAAAAATTTCAAGGTCGTTTTTTAAGACCAGAAAATTAAATTTGTTTTAAAAACACTTCAATTTAAACGTATGTTCTTGAATCTTGTGACTAATGCTAATACTAATACTAAAATTAAATTTTGATTTATAAACTCGTCCTAAGTCATAAACAAAAAAGATAGGAAATTTAATTATCTATAATAAAGGTCCTTATAATGGTGGGAATCAAGTGCACGGATACAGAGATACAGGCCCAAACGGTTTTTTGCCAAATAACGGCACTCCTCTTCGCCTTATTTGTAAGTATTTTGTGTCTTTAGGTTTATTACGTCATACTGCACCTATTTGTGAAAAAAAACTCCTGCCGAATTATGCAAGCCAAATCCTATATTCCCTGTACTAAATATAGCGTAACTAACTAATATAACGTAAAAATACGACTAAACAAGACTTATGGAAGCAACAATAAATCAACGAAAACCATTTATAACAAATTCACGCGGCTGATAGAGAGCAAAAATAAAATAGTTAGCCGATAAAGTTACAAAAACATAACCCCCTTATTTAATAAAATTACCCGAAATGCACACCACTAATTTTTCTTTGTTTTATATAGGTTCTTAGACAATGATGCCCATTTTTTTTTAAATGTTATGCACTGTATTTAAAAGGGCCTGTTTCTAGCGAAGCCACAAACCTAATTAGAATAGAGAAATTGATATAGATCAAGGATGATTAATTTAACAGGAGTGCTAGATCACATTTAAGCCTGTGTTCTCGAAATTTTGTGACATAATCATTTTCCTATTTCTTTGTTTACATTCGTTCTTGTTATGTTATAATTGGCTGTCTAGTCATTAAATATTTGGTGTTTGTTTAGTTATTATTGTTTATAACTAAATTTAAATATTAGTAGTGCAGGTAAAAATAATATTAAGCCTGTAAACACTACTTTTTTAAGTAATTTTCTTTTATTTTGTCTAAGTATCATTTTAGTTTGTCATATATATCATTCCGGACTCTTTGTTAAGTTTATCACCCTTGGATCTAGAATGCTGTGCTCCTTAATCTAGATTACGAATTCATCGGAAGTGGTCCCTGCTTTCTCTAAAAATATAATCTAATTTCAGATCTTTAAAATGCGAATATCAGACCCAGCCTGGAACGAAAATGAGCCCCCTTGCTACCTTGAACCTGATCTAGAGCACCCCTGTTTATGGAGGCCATAGATCAAGCTTTAGCTCTATGTAGTGAGGACGGTGGACCGCCACATGTAAAGTTGGTACTAGAGTGGACAGAACGCGCTAAGAAAACAATTATAGCTGACGATGGAGATTTAATAGAGGAACACTCTAGTGTAAAGTTATTGAGGGCGCAAGCTTTACAAGGTGGGATTTAAATTTATGTCAAAAACTATAATATGATAGTGAAAGTGTGGATGTGTAGATGGTGGTCTTAACAACTTGAAATAAATACAGCGTGTCCGGAAAGGTGAGGTCAAAAATGATAGAGATGTTAGAATGAGCCAAAATAATGTTAGTACTTCATCTAAAAAAAAGTTCTATCGCGTTTCGTTAGGGAGATATTGACTTTCAAAGTTGGTATAAAAAAACTTATTTTAATTATAGCTTTTGAACCGTTGCCACAGTACCAATGATATTTGGGCTACTAAATAACCTTATAGTAGTGCTTCTTTTGATAGATGAACGGCTGTTCAGTAAGTCGAAATTATCCAGGGTGCGACGATTTCATTTTATTTTTGTTTTCATTTAATGTATGCACTTTTAACACTGGTGACAAATTTGTCATTTTGCTTTGACCGCTAAATTTCTTATTTATTTTTGTTCAAAAAAGGTATACCATATTTAAATCGATGTCTTGGACCGTTTTTCATAAAATCTCATTTTAAATCCAGACATACCAGCATTTTGTAAGTAATAAATAATTCAATTTTTTACAGAAAATTTTTAAAACATGGTTAAATTCTTTTAAACAGGTTTTAACTGTATTATACAGCTTAAGGAGCTTACAAACACCGTTTTTAATAATTTTAACACATTTTAATAATTTTATCATAAAAATTGAATTTTTATACAAAATGCTGGTATGTCTGGATTTGAAATGCGATTTTATTATAAACGGTCCAAGATATCGATTTAAATGAAGTATACGTTTTTTGCACAAAAATGATAAAGGAATTAAACGGTCAAAGCAAAATATCGAATTTTTCACCGGTGTTAAAAATGCATACATTAAATGAAAAAAAACGTCGCACCCTGTATTATTCCGACTTACTGAACAGCCGTTTACCTATGGAAAGAAGCATCATTATAAGGTTATTTAGTAGCCCAAATATTATTGGTACTATGGCAACAGTTAAAAAGTTATAATTGTAATAAGTTTTTTTTTATATGAAGAACTAACATTATTTTGGTTCACTCTATCACCCCTATCATTTTTGACCTCACATTTCCGGACACCCTGTATAATTAAAATTAAAATTAAAAATATTAGATATTAATTGGTAAAATAAATATTGGATAATTATAAGGTTTTTCCTTCTTGACATTCATATATTCCCCAGCATATTTTACAACGACACTGTTTTTCTTAGGCGGAGCTCCACTAACGTTAGAAGAATGTCTACGAGATTATACTGGAGCTGAAACATTGACAGATGCTTGGAGGTGTCCACACTGTCAACAGTACCAACCAGTTGTCAAAACGCTGCATGTCTGGTCACTTCCCGATATTTTAATCGTCCATTTTAAGAGATTTAGGCAGTAAGTCTTTATAGTTTCCATTTTGTTAGGATGTTTATTGAAGCTTTATCCTACAGGCCAAGACAAGTATGACATTTAGTCCATTTACATAAAATTTTAGGTCAAACCTGACTGATTGGGAATTTAAACATACTTTTTTTAAACTCTTACCTTTGTATACAGACTGTCCACAGATGGGGGTTACAAGGGAACAAATGGATAAAAAAATGTTTGATAACATGTTTTGCTTAAAAAAATGCAATTTACGAAGAGTAAATATTGATTTTGTATATAGGGTTTGCAAAAAGCTCATAAACACGATTTTTCTTCAAAAAACTACCTTTTTTAATTTTTGTGCAAAATATCAATTTTTTTAACACTAGTGGTTGAATTGCAGATCATCATTAATGTCTTTATTTCTTTTATATTAATTTAATATTATCACAAGTTTTATGAAACTCATTTTGATGTACTACTTGGATGTGGTGTTGCCAGAATCATATTGTTAGATGAGCAATTGGAAATACTAGCTTTAACTTACCGAAACTAACCAGGCAACACCGCGCACCCATTAGTTGCCCATAAGCTCTAAACGCAAATATCTTCATACAGTCAGTGTAATTTTAACCTTTGTGCTATTCACTTCGAGACATTGACAACTAACTAAATTTAGATACAGACTTGTTTTGGCTCTTAGGATTGAGTCTTAATGCACTTATCGGAAACTGATCAATATAATATGGGCCTTTAATCTGATTCCAAATCATCGTTTTCTTTTAGACACACCATGCGCGGTGGTAACTCGACAAAACTAACCACTATGGTTGACTTTCCTGTATACGGTTTTGACATGTCGCCCCATCTAGCCAACAAGAGGAATACTAGTAACATGTCGCCGAATAACATGAACGACAACGACAGTATCATTAATATAAGTAACGGTTGGTCGCCGTGGAAACGCTCTAGGAAGCCTTCTAGCTGCAACGACAATACATATGATCTGTACGCCGTATGTTACCATCATGGTACGGATTTGGAAACAGGGCATTATACAGCTGCTTGTAAGAATCCATACGACCAGAACTGGTACATGTACGACGATGCTAAGGTGGTTAATTTAAGTAAGGACGCAAACGACGTCAGCCACTTACTAGTAAACAACAGTGCATATATTCTGTTTTACCAGAGAAGAAGCGGAATGTACGTGGGAAATAGTTCAAACAGTAGTTCTGCAGCTAGTACAAGTTCAGTAGGGTCAGGTAATGACCACTGGGTGAGCAGAATGCCAAAATTCATTCCGCCAAAGTTCATAAAACAACCTGAAAAAACTGTTTCCATTAAGGATGAACCGAAGACTATTGAAAAAGACTGTGAAGGAAAGAGGGATAGTAAGGTTGATGAGGTGGTGGCTTTGAGAAATAGTCAAAATACGTTGTACAGCAGTAGAAAGTCGTTGGAGATTAAGGTGTCTGAAAATATTAGGAATTCACCGACGTTGAGTTTAAATCTTAATAGGTAAGTTTAAGTTTAAATTTAGGATTTTCTAGGTCTTAGCTATGTTAATCAATGAAATAAAAAGGAAAAAAACACTAGATTTTAGAGGATAATGGATACTGGGATTTAATAGTTCATTGTGGCTAAAACTACATATTTAAGTTGTTTTCAATTATTGATCCTTCGCTGCATTTAGAAGGTATTGTGCAATATCTATCGGATACTTTAAATCCAGCTTTTCAGAAAATTTAAAAACACTATGAGATACAGGTCAATCTACAATTATCAGCAAATCTTGAAATATCTGTTTTTTTCCTTTTCGACGTTACTTTCAGTTTTTTAATTTCATGTTTTAAATTTTTGTGTTTATCACTTTTTTTTAAAGTTACAGAAAGAGAAGTAGGTGGGTTAAGAAGATTTTAAAACAATTTTATACTTTTAAATACCTTAGGGACATTTTATCGACCAGTTATTTCTATAACATTGCTGCACATTTTTTGTACAAGGTTTATATTTTCTAGAACCATATTTGTAGTAACATCTCAAATCGGGACAAGCGAAATTAGATGTACTTTTTTTGTTTTTTTCCGCAAAATATTTTAAAGAGCAAAAACAGAAGGTCCTCACCTCCGCAGCCAAAACAATACTCTCTTTACACGCAGTAACCACCGCACGTCGGGACTTTCTAAAAAACCGGGACATTTTATAAAATTCTAGGGACGCTAAACATTTCTCCAAAAAGTGGAACAGTCCCACCAAAATCGTTACGTGTGGTTACTTCAGATTAGAGAGATTTTGTATACTATGAATCAACTTACTAATACTACATTCTTTATAGATCTTCATCCGAAATATCAGCTAAAAACCCGTCTACACTACGAGCATATACATAAACTCCTCTGGAAATGTAGACATTCAAGCTACCTCACCTAAGAAATCTCCCGTTTTGAGCAATTTAAGAACTGAGGGGGTAAAAATGGATGTAAGTGATGTGGTCTTGAGAGACACTGTCAAAGAAAATGGTGAAATAGAAAAGAAAGAGGTTGCAGAGGTTTATACTACTACAGCATCCGTTCATAGAAACTCGGATTTAGGAAAAACTGTCTCGCGAACACAGTTAAATTGGGTAAGAATTACATTTAATTATCATATTATATCTTTTATTTAAACACTTTTAATCATATTAATTCATTGTTTGTATTCAGGGCGTTTAAAAAGAAAATAAAAATAAGGAGAAATTTCTTGTTTGAAATATTGGGTAGTGTGTTGTATAGTATTAAAGTTAGATAAGGGACGAAGCTTATGTCATGTATATGATCAAAAAGCAAATAAATTAAATTTGAATATAAATATAAACATGGGGCTAAACATTAGCTTTTACAATGATGGGAAAAATTTAAAAATATATATACTTTTTAAAGAAAGCAATGTAACAGCAGACAACTAGAATTTGTTTCCAAAATTGATTTTCCTTTTTAAATATGTTGTCATAAAAGTAATGTTCTTATAGATTTCCATTGTTCTGATACTTTCCATTTTTGAAATAAAAAATAAAAACAATTTTTTTTCCGAAATTTTTGTACCGCGATATATCCCTAAGGGTTGACTTTTAACCCTATACAGCAAACCACCTTCACACCCCTCAATTTTTTACATTTGTTTTGAAAAACCCTGTATAAAAAAAAATTATTATTAGGAAAAACTGCCAAAAAAGCGTTGTTTTTTTGTTTCTTTATTTATGAGTATTTAAATTCTGGAAACAAAAAGTTATTTAATCTTGGGGAGTTTCAAAAATAGTTATATTTGTCTTTTGAGTCGCCACGTCAGATTTACCGACTTCTAAAACCTGTAAATTTTAGGCTCCACGTTAATAAACTATTTCTTACTTTGTGTTAGGAGAGGTTTGACACCATGCGTCCCTCAGTATACTTACTTTCTACCGTCTTCCAACTGAAGTCTATTCTTGACTCTCAGGTTTTATTTTTAAACGACGTATAGCAGTTACTGTGGATGGCCACTATTCAATGCTAAGGGGCTTTAGAGTTTAGTACTAGAACCCACTATGTTATTTCTTCACATTTACTACTTTTCTCTTTCACAACCAATTCCATTTAAAGTTTTGCTGATGATAGTACCCTTTTCTCCAGTGTTTGGGCTCCTAAATCAATCTCTAAGCCAGACTTGGAAAGCAAATGCAGGGCAATGCAAATTTCTTTTTACAGTACCTTAATTTAATATTGGATTGGGGATCCAAAAATCTTGTCCAATTTACTGCATCTTAAACGCAATTATGTTCTTTATCACGAAAAAAGTTAATAAATATCATCCTCTATTTATGAGCGACTTAGTTCTGCAGTGGGAAGATACATTTAATCTTGTGGACGACACATTTGAGAATGACCTTAGGGGGTCATAAACAAATTATCTATCGCTTTTTTATAGGCTTCTACTTCGCGAAATTTGCCAGTATGATTTCTTCGTTTACAACACCCAATAGGGAAACTAGTAGTGCCACGAGTATGCATTTCTATTCAGTTCATCTGGACAGGCCCCGAACTCACTTTCTTCATTCTTTCATTCCAAGAGTTTCTAGACTGTGGGATCCGCTGACCACAGAGGTCTGCCCTTCTTCCCCAAATCTTTTAGTATATAAGTACATGTTAACATAATTCCTCTTACCTCGCTTAAGATACCCACGGTATGTTAGTATTAAGGTTTTCAGCCTTCTTGGATTGTAGGGAAGATAAAAAAAAGGCGGCCAATGTAAGTTAGTACTTCAGTTTTAGGCTTGCTCGGTCCAAAGATATAAAAATATTACTTTTACCCCAACATTAATGCCATATTATACAATGTGGTCATTAAGTATGCAAAAATGGAAAACTTTTATTTGCAATTTCTCAGAAAATTTTATTCTTTAAAAAGTTGGTACATAATCTCAAACTAAATTAGCAGTGGCCAGTTTTATTAAGAATCCTAAAAACTCCTTAAGAGTAAAGTACCTTTATTTTAAAAAATGTACAAAATGATAAATAGAAAAGTTATGCCTAAATACCAAGTCATAGCCTAGTATTCAACTTTTATGCAGTTTAAAAATTTTTTGTCTTACCGTGTATATCCTTGACCTTTTAATAAATCTGACAATTTCTAATATAGTTTGAGGCATGTTTGAGGCTATGCTCCAACTTTTATGAAGAATACAATTTCCTGAGAAATTACAAATAAAAAAGTATCCCATTTTGTGCACACTTAATGGACCACACTGTATATTTTTTTAAACATATGTGATGTAAAATAAATATGTATCCCTGCATAACTACCTAGTAACATCAAATCTTTTTTTTTTAGATGTCTCCTCAACCTGTTAAAAAATCGGCGGCCGTTCAAGAGAACTCTGTGCTCTTTTCGGTATGAGGGCAGAATTGTTTTAATTGTATATTTTTTTGTAAATAGTGTAAGGTAGTTTTACTTTTAAGGTAAGATGCTTGAACTCTAACCAATCGCAGGAATGGTTGGTGCCTTATTAATAATATTATTTTGGTTCCACGTCTCTAACTTTAGTTTTGCATATTTTAATATGCTAGTGAGCCGTTAAAAGGCGATTAACTTATAAAATAAGTTTACAGAAAAATATTGGTTAAATTTTACAGAATAATTAACTTTTCAAAGCCATATTTATTTGGCAATATCAGATTGAGTTTGTATTACTTTTTTTATCAATCGAATCCAGTGAAACATGCCCATACAATCCGATAGGTGGGTTTGTTTTTATTATAAATTTATTAATTTGACGTGGATAGCCATATTGTCTGTTTTCGATATTTTGGGTATAAGAAAAAACTTTAATTTATAATAAATTGTGAATAACGAAGAGTTGTTTTTATATGATATTTTATGAAAGTGTTTTTCTTTTTGTTTAGAACATATTTAAGTTATTTTATGTGTGTAGATTTTATTTTTTTGGATTTGAAAAATGTTTAAAATAGATCAGAGTTTACTGCAAAAGAATTGGGTCGTTTGATTTTTTACTTTTAAATGTGGTGTTTAAGAAAAATATTAATTATAATGTTTTATACCAAAATTCGTTAAGAATATTTAATTCAATTATAAAAATAGAAAAGAAAACAGTTTTAATAAACTAAACGTGAAATAACCCCTTAATTTCCAGGAGGTTAACAAGATATTTTTTTGTTATTTGTTACTGTTCTTAAATAATAAAAATCCTAGCTTTTGATACAAAGTAATATGAAATATTATAAACCTTTTTTGCGTTAATAGTTCACAAAATGTTTCTAGGCCCTTAAAACATTTAGATGATCTAGATGTTGCCAGTTCCTCTTTTTATGGATACTATGTTTTAGCATTTGGGAATTTTAGCCTATTGTTCTTGGCAAATAATTGACCTCTTTCTTTCTATATTAGTTAGATCTTAAAAATCCACTTACCTCTTAGTTTTTAAAGCTCACTTTTACTTTATAGAGTTTGTGAGATTATATTTGTAGGCTGTTTGTTTTGTAGCACTAAAATAAATCGCAATGTCCCATTTTTTTGTAAAAAAGGTTTTTTAGGCAGCTACAAAATGAAACCTATATTATAAAAATATAAATAACTTTGAGACGTGTAGTTTTGGGTTACCTTATATAGAATATCCCACGTTTAACTCCGGCGATCGATTTCTCGAAATGTAGGCCTTGGATGAGCTGGCAACATATGGGTAGGCGTCCACTAGACACGGACGGACGGATGGACAATTTTTTCAACACATAGATCCGTCTGCTCCGATGCGACGCGCTTCTAATGGACGCACTCTGACTTATTTGCAAGGCAGGCGAGGGGCCAGCGGCCCGGCCCGTTAGTCCGTCTGTCTCTAGTGAACGCCTACTGTGTAATAATGTATCCGTTTTTGACTGACTTTAAATTTGATATCAAAAATAGCGTTTGCAGACGAATACATAACTATCATTTTTTCTAAATAAAAGTCTTTAATAAGAATCGTTCCTGGGTTTCTTTTAAAGGAAGAACATTTTAAGTGGACTGTATTTAACATCTAGCAATTAAAAATTGCAATGATTAAAATCTTTAAGGCATTTTTTTTTTAATGAAAACACCTCTGTTTTAGTACTATATCCAATTTAGCATTAAAAATAAGGGGCAAGTTTATATAACGATGTCTATTCCAATTAGTCATATGCCTTTTACTGATCTTAATATGTTGCAAAATTTTAAAATTTTCAAAAACCTACTTTTTGAGAATTACCATCACTATCACAAAATTATTTCTTTCAACAAAGTACAATTTGGAATAATCTTATAGGTATTTGTATTAAAGTATGAAATACGATTTAGAACATTAGGGAAAAATCAAACTGATCTGATTAGTAAACTGTAAAAAGGTTATGTTTTATTTTTAAAACTTGAAATGAATACATTTTTAAAAAGTGATATTACTCTAATATATTATGGTAATTATAGTTTATATATGTTTTGACCATACTTTATTATATTTGTTTTATATGTTACAGTAAGATATTGTTAAGGGATATGTAAAGTAATAGATAACTCAATATTCTTAAAACTATTTATTCTTATAAAAATCTAGATTTTTTTCTTGACCTACTTTGTCATATCAAATCATGTATCTCTAAACCTTTATTAAAATTATGCCTTATTTTCACTCTTCTTGCATAAAGCTTTAAAGAGAATTATTGGTTTTATTTACCAATTAAAATGTAGATATTAAGAAAAATGCATTTAGCATTTCAAATACTCTTACAGTCTTGCCATAACAAAAATTGTGTCAAATACGTAAAAAGAAAAAATGTAAAAATAAACCAATTATTAAATTTTTATTACTATGTAATATATAGTTTTTAAAATATTTGCTTTACTATCTAATTGTACAGATTAAGTTCTAAAACCGTCTTTGTACAGGGTGATCATAAAATTAACCGAAAAAGGAAAGATTCTGCATATAAAAAAACAGCTATTTTATCCGACAACTTTTATAATGTATTTATATAAAACAATGATCCAAATCATAAAAAAAAACATAATAAAAATGGTAAAACTTCTTTTAATGAGTGCATCAAAAGATAATTTATGTTAGAAATTTTAATTCCGCCAAAAAATATCATTACATTTTAAAATATTTAATTCAAAAGATCTATCAAAATAACCATCCCATTTATTTTTTTACCAATTTTTTTATTTACAATATACGTAATGTTCAGTTTCCTAGTTTAAGATTTTTTTACTTTTACTTTCATTCCGTGGGCGAAAAATAAAGTAAACCAAAAGTAGCCTTTACAAACCTTCGCAAAAATTCAAAAATTTACCATCTTTACACCTTGCCTGACACCTTCTCGTGCAATAAATGTTTAGTTATCACTTTCTAGATGTTTTGAATTGTACTATCATTAGTAAAATTCTAACATCTAGATGGCAACGTATCTAGTTTTTATTTGACAAATTAAAATTAACTTTGTTGGATTGATACTTTTGTTGAAAATAAATAAATTAATATATAAACATGCTTAATATATGTAATATGTAAATAAAATAGTCCACATCAGAAAAAAGTTTCATAACTTCCTGGGTAAATCATTTTCTCTCTAATAAAACACTTTCCTCTTGGTATGTAACCTTTAAGATATTGGTAAGTTAGGTGTTTCCTTTTTGCTCCGTTTTTTAAAAACTTCTCTTTATTTTCTTGTAGCAAAACATAATATACCTATGCATTACTTAATTCATGTCATTTAAAACCCAATATAACCGCGGTTAATAACATAGGATTTTCGGTTTATTGGTGAACTTGGTTTGTTTTTTACGATATGCGGATACAAATCGTGACGTTGAAACTACAAGGTTCTAACTAAATAGCTAACAAATGTAAATTGAAACCCTATAACTCTTAGTTTGGAAAATATAATCCAATCTTTAGTTTAGCAAAACTAAATTATTCTAGAATAAGCAAAAACAAATGAAAAAGATTCTCCCCATATCGGCATCGATCAAATGAATATGTAACCATACACAGGCTGTAGAATAGGACTTGTTTAGGTGGCGTCAACTTAAACGTAAAAAATAATATTAGCTAAACACAAAGTAAAAAGTAAGCTTTGTGTAGTTTTTGTAAGTTTCTAGATTTGAGGTCAATAAGTTGTATTTCAGTTTAAGATAGACACTATGATAAATTTGGCAATTATCATACTAGACACATAAAATAACATCTCACTGAAAATGAATTAATGATGACTTGTTGCCTAAATTGCTTCCCATATTTCCTACTGTGCGCCGCTATTAATTTTCTGACATCAATAGTTATATTCAGTTTGCAATTTATATAGAAGTGTTTTTTATATGCAGAAGGAAACCACATATAACATATAGTAATAAGATATTTTCTGTAAGAAACATTAGTGCCTGCCAAAACTCGCTATTCGAAAGGAGATATAATTCAAACCTCTTTTTTAATTTATTTTTATAGTTTAAAAAAATGACATTACAGTACCTCTTGCTAGGTAGATCTCTTTTCGAATTAGCCATTTGCTTTATTTAATGTAACTATTGTTGAAAGTGTCAAGAGCTAAAATAATAATTTATTGTACAACATTTTTGTACGCATTTGTACTTCTTAGAAATATTGTAACATGTAAAACTGGTGCCTTAAATATAATATTTATTAATAATTGTTCTGTTAAATCATTAAATAAACATACATATGTGTAAAAAAAGATTTGCATTATTTAGTTCCATTATACATGAGACGTAGAACGCGCCCTACGCCTCACGTCCTGACATTTGGGAATTCAAACTAAGAGACACAATGTAACCAAACCAGAAAAACCAGAACCAATTCTAAAACGGTATTTACCAATCGGTTATGTTGACGTTTAAACAATATATTATACGTCAAAGTTGTCACCAATCATTACCGCAGTTATAATTGGTTGAATGATTGACCTAAGGTTGAATGAAAAAAATTATGCATTATTGTGTAAAAACCTAAATGAAATAAAGAGTAGTATAATTTTATATAAAGCCAAAAAAGGCAAGGTCTTGGATATTTACACTTGAACTGCAGATAATATAACAAATCCGACCTGCACGTTTTGCTTCATTGCAGAATTTTTAACTGAATCCATGCTGACAACCAGCAAAACACTTAGCACTAATAATTGTGGACTAATTCTTATGGTATTTTTTTATTGAATTTATTCCATAAATCACAAAAATACTTCAGCAAACCCAACTTTACAATTAAATATCATTTTGCAGCAAGATAGTTTTTTTATTTAATTTGTTCCGGACTGTTTTTGTTCCAGGGCTTCGTCGGTGGAAAGTCTGGATAGTCGAGCTTGTAGCTCCCAGATATTCCAAAACATGCAAAATAATCAAAGATCGACCTCGGCCATTACGAAAACAGATGCACACCACCAAAACTTGGAAAACATTAGCTTATAGGAATCTCGCTCACAGCGCTTACCTCCAGAAGAAAGATGCAGTCAATTTAGCGTGAATCTCTACTCGATCCCTAAAGGTAAAAACGCCCGTACAGCTCCTCTAACCGCCGCACCGGTAAAAACTCGGTAGTTTTCTACGCGACGTCCGCACTGTTCGGAGGTTGAACAATGAGTCGTGTCGAAATGAAAATGAAATGAAAAGTCTATATTTGTCCAGAAATAATCAATTTCACATAATAATGCCCATTGGGCGTAGGACATGTCATATATAAATACTTAAAAACTAGGAGGTATAATGTACAAAAATAAAATAAAAATATTAAAAAACATAAAAATATTGAAAAACATAAAGATTGAGCTGACAACAAAGAGCATCGTCACACATTAAAATATAATTTAAAAATTACACATTAAAATAGCAGATCCAACACAAAGATAATGCTATAATACTAAAATACTAAAATAAGGCATTACTTTATAGTAATAAACACATATTAAAAATTATTAAAAGTCAAAAACATAGGTTTAATATTTACAGACAAAATCCTGCGGCTCTATATTGTCTTTCAGAAACTCATCCACCGTGTAATAAGCCTTCGAAATCAGTAGCCCTTTCAAATGCTTTTTTAAAAATTTTACATTTTCGTTTCTGATATTTACAGGGATCTTGTTGTAAATTTTTATTATTGACGAATGAACATTCTTTTGTATGTAGGACAGGTTACACTTCATGCCCTTAAGATTTCCCTTATGTCGGGTGTAGTGGTTGTGAGCTCTTTCGCAGTCCCCCAATAAACCCTTATTCTCTTTTACAAAGGTGACTGCTTCGTATATATATGTACAGACAAGGGTAAGAATTTTTGATTTAATAAATTTTGGTTTGCAGGTTTCAACAGATTTTAGGCTGAAAATACTCCTTATACACCTTTTCTGAAGCAAAAAGATTCTGCTTGCCTCCGCACCCCCGGCCCAGAAAATAATGCCATATCGCAACCGTGAATGTACATATGCATGATATGCCATAATAGCAGTATCAGTGTCTATGTTTAACGAGAGAACTTTTAGTGCATAACAGTACCCTGCAATCTTACCAGCCAAAGCGTCGGTGTGATGTCTCCAGTCCAATCTATGATCCACCTCAACTCCCAAAAATGTAGCTGAGAGAACCGTTTTTATCATAATGTCAAAATACTTCATTTCGGTACCCTGCATAGAGTTAATAAAAGTATTTTTTCACACATTAAACGCGACATCAACTAAACCAAAGATCAAGTCATCCTATATTCCGCCTTGACTTCGTTTAGTTCGCGAGTCACTGTATCAGTTTCCGAAAAAAAAATAGAAAATAAATTATCATTCATAATAATGAATTCGGATCACTCACAAATCCAAAATTATAAACTAATATAATCGTAAAAAAATTAGTATGCAACACATGCATAAGTATCTTTTTTTGTTTTACTTACCGGCTTGTGTGGTAAAAAAGTATTACTTTGTACAGATAGTATATAAATAATTTTTGTAATATTATGGGGTAATAAAATACACAAAGAAACTATTGTAGAATTTTATTGTCTTTAAAAATTTGATACATGAAAAAACAGCTACTGAATATGTACACAAGAAAAAAATAAAATGATCACTAGTAACAATGTACAATGACAGTAATAATTACCTAAAAAGTGTCTTATATATGTATATCTTAAAGTTTAACTATCAACTTCCAAACGCGATTCTATATCTTTAACGTCGCAAGCGTGACGAAATTACCAACGATGGAAAAATCATCATTGACATAATTTTGATTACGAAACACACTTCTGATTCACAATGTCAAAAACAAAAAATGTCTTGTTTATAGTGTTTCGATGAAATAATAGAAAAAATGTTACTTAGTGTTTAGCTAATTCTTTCATTCTGTTCAACGCGCTGCCAGCCTTGAACCAAGTGATTTGTAAATCATTCATTGTATGGTTCAACATAATTTTTTCTACTTTTCCATCTTTATGCTTAATTTCACATTCTACTGGTTTTCCAGGGGACAAATTTTTTAGGTTTTTCAAGCTAATCTTGTCGGTGGGTTGAATTTTATCATAATCACTCGGGTTAGAGAAGGTTAGAGGTAATAAACCCTGCTTTTTAAGGTTAGTTTCGTGAATACGGGCGAAGGATTTGACTATGATAGCGCGACCACCCAAGTGACGGGGTTCTAAAGCTGCATGTTCTCTGGATGAACCTTCACCGTAGTTTTCGTCTCCTACGGCAACCCATTGTACTCCATTTGCTTTGTAGTGACGGGCTACATCAGGGACTCCACCCCATTCACCAGTCAATTGGTTTTTGATTTTGTTCATTTCATTGTTTTCTGAGTTAGTGGCACTAAAACAATAAACAATATTCATTTATTTTTTTAATTATTCAAGTATTCTCTAACTTAAGTAGATTAAGATTGGTATTGGAAAATATGTAAAAATACCACTAAGAGAACACTATGATTTGGACCTTATTTTTAATCTTTAATGACTATATAAATTGTCAAAACGGGATACAAAGTATCTAAGAATGACCCTATAAATCCCATCATTCTCTTAAGGGATTTTAAACACATTAGATCAAGCTACAAATGTAATATTTGTCACTGCTCTTACATGTGATCCGAGGGTTTTACATTTTACAAGGTAAGGTGACTATGCTATAAATATTTTTGTAGTATTGTAGAAACTTACCCAATAAACATATTATTTGAAATGTTGTCCAAATGACCACGATATTTTAACCACGGGCCAGCCGCTGAAATGTGATCGGTGGTACATTTTCCTTTAACTTTAATTAGTACAACTAAATCTTCCAAGTCTTTGCCATCCCATTTATTGAAGGGCTCCAAAAGTTGCAAACGGTTTGATTTAGGGTCTACTTTGACCTCGACGCCACTGCCGTCGGCTACAGGGTGGTCGTAAGTGTCCTGACCGGGGTCGAAACCTTTGGAGGGAAGTTCATCTCCAAATGGGGATGAAAGTTTGAATTTTTGCCATCAGCACCTAAAAAAAATAAGATTATATTGTAACCATTGGCAATTAAAAGAGATATAATATGTATTAAATAGTTGTGGTGTTGGATTTCTTAAAATTACTTCTACTATTTTTAAAGTTTATTAAGCACTTGACCCAAAAGGCTATCAACCGAGGTCTTCCTGCGATATACAGAGATGTTAATCGAGGGTAAGACTCGCCCCTTAAATTTAAGGGTGAATCACACCCTCACCAGAAAGATTAATTGATATCTCATTTTAAAGATTTTTAACCCTTATCATATCCCCTTAATTTAAAGTTGCTTGGCCCTTACAGGTAATTTGATACTGTACATTAAAAAAATAAAAAAATTTGACAAGCTGTCATATCAATGAAAATAATAGCAGAGACTTCAAACTTGGCAGTAGTAATCAGGGTCAAGAGATCTGTGGAATAAGATATTACTCGACCCCTTTTTCCATTTAAGATTTTGGGGGTAGGAATCACCCTTGCTAGACAGTTGCAGTTTAGAGGGTAAAAATGGCAAAAAATGTTTCCACCTAAAATTAAAAATTGACGGGCCCGAGCGTATTTCCTTAAATGACCTGGAGCGCCCAAAAAATCCATATATTTGATGCGTTTTCATGTATGCGAATGACGACGATTTAAGATCGTTTACACATGCGTTAATTCAAATTTTCATTAAAGAGCTCGTGAAAACTTAATAAGTGGCTAATGCAATATTTGTTGTTTAGCTGAATTATTATAGTTTTCAATTTCACTTTATAAAATAATTACTAACTTACCGGTAAGTTCATCGGTGAGTGGGTTAAAGTCCAAACGTCCGGCAATACTCAAAGCAGTTACAAGTTCAGGTGAAGTTACAAAGGCGTGGGTAGCAGGGTTAGCATCGTTACGTCCGGTGAAGTTACGATTGTAAGACGTAACAATTGTGTTCTTTTCACCTTTTTTGACGTCTTTACGGTCCCATTGGCCAATGCAGGGACCACAGGCGTTAGCTAAAACCTGCAAGAAATAATGCTTTTTAACAGCGTTAACCAAAAATATACAGGGTGTTCAGAATTCTACTATCAAACTGTGGTGAATCTGAAATGAAAAATAGGGAAAAAGCTTCGAATGAATTTATGTCCTAAATATCTTGTTTTTTAAACTACAGGATGTTAAAATTTAAAGAAAAATATTTGTTTTTTAAATAATAACTTTAATACAAATTTAAATATTTTTAAGGAATTCGGTAAACGTTTTCCATGCATCAAAGGACCTTTTTTGCCAAACAAGAAAAAATTAAATTTCCACCAGTGTTGTCCGTGAGGGATATACAGTAAATTAAAAATTTAAAAAAAATCTTTACCTTATTTTCCTGAAAAAAAATTGTTTTTTTGAATTTTAGTTTAGTATCAAAAAATGTGTTCTCTTTATTTTTTCATATAACCCAGGCACACAAAAAAAAGTTTGATGTGCACCGGACGCGACCTATCTACAGGTATGTTTTTAGACCGAATCTGAATTTCAAGTCAGTTTAGGCCGTGCGGGTCCAAATTTCAAGTAAATTGCAAAAAACGTAAAAATGGTGCAAATTTTCTGTAATTTCTACCGTTTTTTACAATTTATTCAAAATTGGAGGGTGTACCGCCTAAACCGATTTAAAATTCGGGTTCAGCGAGTCGAAAAACATGCCTGTAAATAGGTCGCGTCCGCTGCACAAAAACTTTTTTTGTGCACCGCCGCACCGGCCCATATATATTTTTTGTACACCAGACGCGACCTATCTAGGAGCATGTTTTTTGACCCGCTGAATTTAAATTTCAAATTAGTTTAGATCGTACTCTTGTTAAAGTGAGTAAATTGCAAAAAACCGAAAGAAATAGCGAACATTTTTACTCATTTTTTACGGTTTTTGCTAATTACTTGAAATTGGGGTTCAGAGGGTCAAAATACATACTAGGTAGTTCGCGTCCGGTGCACATCAAATTTTTTTGTGTGTCAGTGAATTAATGGTTTTTACAAAAATAAATAGATACCTAATTATAAAGTAATCAATATAAAAAGAATATTAGTAGTAATACTTTCCTACATTTTTAAATATTTTAGGAAAGTCTTTTAAATTTGATAAAAACGTTTGAAAAATAATTTAAGTTTTAAAAAATTAGATATCAAATATTTACATCTACAGTGTGTCTACGCAAGTTGGCGGCATATGGAAAACTTTTTTATTATTAATTTTATGAAAAAAAATCTTATTCTTAATAAAAGTTCTGCATGGTCCAAAACTAAGATGCAACCATCAGATATCAAATTGTGTCAGTCATGTACGAGGTTTGGCCAAAAATTTAATTTTTGCTTAAGAGTAAAGTACCTGTATTTTTGCTGATAATATTTATTAAAAATCACTTTTAAATGTGCAATTCTGTTCATTTCCAAAAAAAAAATGATTTTTTTTGTGCGAAAATCGAGAAAATATCAGTTTGTACATTAGTGCATTGTATATTCATCCTGTTTTAATAACAATTAATTTGGAAAGTTTATTTAAAACTGTCCAATGACACTTATAATCATGAAATATAGTGCACAAATGTACAAACCTAAATTTTTACCATTATCGCAGAAAAATAATAAAAAAATTTTTTGGTAATGAACAAAATTGCATATTTGAAAGTAATTTTTAATTCTAAACATCTTTTCTTTATAACAATTTGCAATATTAGCATAAATACAGGTACTTTACACCTGGCCAAACCTCGTACATGACTGACACAATTTGATATCTGGTGATTGCATTTTAGCTTTTGGACCATGCAGAACTTTTTATGAAGAATAACTTTTTCGTAAAATTAATAATAAAAAGTTTTCCATATGCTGCCAACTTACGTAGGCACACTGTATATCGCCACTAGTTTGATTACAAGCCGAGTCCAAAGATGCATCGAACAGAATGGAAAGCATTAGAGCACATTTTGTGACTAAACACCACTGCAAAAAAGTTATTAAGTACTTGAGAAAATTGTTTATAGTTGTTATTATAAACGAATCTATTTTATGTGGTTGTTATTGTTTTGGTTATTAAATGTTTTAGTACTCTTGTTAAAGTGGGTTTTTATATACATTCTCTTTGAAAAATAAATGGATATTCAATAAATCCATGGCCAACTATTATTTTAATTTTTTTGTTAGTTTCGCTAGTTAAACTGCCATAAGTATTATATATTGTTTTAATCACAAAATAAAAATTTTAAGATACTCGGATACAGGGTGTCCTATTTAAAAAATGTAATTTTGGGTTATATCTCAAAAATTAAGACATTTATATTTATTTTAGGTATACTACTGGGTTCTATGTAAAGAGTTGTAAAATTTTGTATTTGAAGTTGTTTCTATTTCCATAAATGTCCAAATAATAAGACAGAATAAAAATCGACGAATTTTGAGAATCACCATGTATATTCTAAACCAATCAAGTTAGCATGGATCCGATTGCGCCATTAAACTAAACACTAAAAAAGAAAACGGGACATCACATATTTTTTGTATCTCTTATCGTTTAGCCGATACCGTATAGTCCCACCACGTACATAAAAAGTACATTAATTTAAACGGTTTATTTACAACAGAAAAATCATTGACCAATATCTGTGCAAACCTTTTTCAAATATACCCCACGTTAAAACAAAAAAACAACGATGCCGTATATAAGCCCCATCTCTAGTCCTGTATAAATATACAATTAAAGGTGACTTACTGTGGCTCCAAAATCGAGTAAAGTCTGTGAAATTCCGTCCCTCTCAATGGTAGCACGAATCTGTTCAGATCCAGGAGTAACATTGAATGGAATCTTGGATTTAACACCGTGACTCATGGCTTCTTTTGCGATACTGGCACATCTACCCATATCTTCATAGGAACTGTTGGTACAAGAACCAATAAGACCAACCTTGATATCTACAGGCCAACCATTTTTCTTTGCATTGTCTCCCAACTTACTGATGGGGCTAGCTAGATCGGGAGTGAAGGGTCCGTTGACGTGGGGTTCCAAAGTGTCCAAGTTAATTTCAATGATTTGGTCATATTGAGCATCTAAACAGTAAAAGGTTGTAAATAAAGCATAAAAAATAGTTAAAAATATTAATTTTATAAGTTTAATTTTCTACTAGTAACAAGGGCGCAGGTAGGATTTTTATTATTATTATTTTTAAATATTTTAAAAGGGGGCATGGTACCCACACTAAATATATACCAAATTATATTGGCCTAAGGAGGAACAGTCTGATATAGAAAATTTTTTAATTTTTTATTTTGGAATTTGCGATTATCTAACTAACCCCCTCCTCTTAGAAAAATCCAAGTTTTAAAAATGAATCCCCTATTTGTATTTTTTGGTGGATTTAATAAAGTTTTGTTGTCAAGTCCTAAATCTTGCAATATTATCTATATTTTTCAAAATACTATAACCAGTTGAGTTTCTGTTCCAATACAATTTTTGTTAATTAATATTTTTCGCTTCTAGAATATATTTGGTGTGGGTCCCATGACCCAGATTTTAGATAAAATAATTTAAAATTCCTCGCTACACCTACGCTATTCAAAAAATTAGAAAATACACAGGGTCTCTAAAAGGTCTGTACAACATGCTACGACAAATTTCTAGAATATCTAGTTAATATGGCTACAAACAACCTTTTAAATATGTTCAAGGTTAAAACTTGTATTTCACTTTTACAATTTCTCTAAAAGGTAAATTATGTTATATCGTTTTATTTTGGGCCCAGGAGTTTGTAGTAGCATTCTTTATATGTATACTCGCCGAATTAAGGCCATTTTCCTTGACTAAATAGTAACACAGCCAAGAGTAACCCTCAGCCTACTTGCAGAAAATGTTTCAATAATACTCGATTCAGTGAAACACCTTCGGTATCTTCAGGACTTCTACTAAATGCGTTTTAACAGTATTTTTAAAATGTTTATTTGAATCGTTTATTTCAGAAACCCGCCAACTGCACTGGCACTTTCGGTAAACAACAAAAAAATGTCCATGCTTTATTTGTTTTCTGGGAGATTAGCACTCGGTTGTGTTAATCCACAGAAGAAACAGGACGCCAGACGGGAATCAATGGTTGCGTCTCAAAATGTAATAGGGGTTCACCAAAATGTGGTAAACAGTTTACCTAAACACTTACTGATAAACTTGTTAGGTAAACTTTAACACATTTTTGAGACGCAACCATTGGCCCAGGTTTCCGTCTGGCTTCTTGTTAAGATTTAATTTCATTAAATTAAATAATTTCAACTGAGTGCTAATGAACCTTTGTTATAAAGATTGAAACCTTTGTATTGTAAGTAACTGAAGAGTAAATATTTCATTATTTTATTTCTTTAAAGTAATCACAACTTTTATTATATTGTGTAAAAGCAGATTAGTTCTTTATAATGTATAAAGTTTTAATTTCCTTAAAATGTTAAACAACTTTTTAATTTTATTATGGAGAAAATCCAAATAATATTTTGTTTAAAAAACTTTCTATCTTTTTTAAAATTAATAATGTTTTTGGCCTAAAAACATAGATTAGTGTTCTTTCCTAAAACAGATGATATTTGTATTAACACTTTAATACTCATACTTTGTTTATAAATAATATATATATTTTTGCACTTGAAGCAGGGTTTCTGCAATAAAAAAGGTATCTCTAAGGTGCGGGAAAATGCTTACAACAGTTAGATGTAAATTTATGTGATCAACATTCAACCCAGTGCTAGTGAACCTTTATCCAAAAGTGATAGTTTCGAAAATACAGGGTGGTAAATCTGTTCTGGTTTAGTTTTTATAAATAATTCTGTTAGTAATGGATGTATTCTCAAAATTTTTTAGCTTAAGGGTTTTGGGCAAGGAAGATAAACTTTTTAATAAGGAGCGCTCGATTTTTTATATTTGTCGAAAATATAGATTAAGTTTGTGATGTCACTTTTTGCCATAATAGTATTTTTTTATCTGAAAAAAAAAACTGTACTTGCATACCATAAAATAAAATCACAAGAAACATTAAAAAATTGTATCTAACCCTGAATAACGATTAAAACATAAAATCCCTGTAAAAATATCCACAGGTCGGGTTTTAAAATTCTCTGTAACTGCAGTATTAAAAACTACTTGTTGCTATAACAGTAAAAACTAAACATATAAAAGTCCAATAACTAAAAAGCAAAAAATTAACACCAAAACTTGAAAAAAACCTTCCAGTATGACTTTAAACAAATAATTACGGAAAAGAGATCGAGCGCTCCTTATTTGCTTGGGTTTGGGAGGTGAGAAATTCGAATTTGCTATCAATTTTATTATAAACCCTAGATGGCGCCACCTACGCTATCTTGCACAAATTACAATCAAAATAAGTTTTTGTGCAACCCTGTATGTAATTTTTAGACAAAAATTTATATTCTTCCTTATATTTTACATAAAAAGGTATTTTTGATAAAGTTGATTTAAGCAGCCGTTTTTGAAGTATCTGGATTTAAAAATAGAATTTCCTGTTTGGCTACGTCTAAGCTAAACAAGATGTTTTTGAATTAGATGCCTATCTCTAAGAGTGTGAATCCATGGGTGATTTTAAAAAGAAAAGTTCAAATAAACGTATGTTATAAATGTCCTAACATTTAAGGTACACAGTGGATAAAAAAATATAATTTTTAAAAACTTAATCACTCTGTATCTTTGGTCAGTAAAAAGGTCTGTTTTACTAACTTCTAGGATTATTCTCGTATGCATATTACAACAAGACGTGTTTGACAAAGTAAACATAAAGGGTTGCCAAAGGTTGACCATAAAATTTACTTGAGAAACACATTATGAACCGTCACTTGACAGGTTTCTGCACTAAACACAATTTTTCTTATAAAATTAAACACACAAATGACTGATTTTTAGATAAAAACGTTAGTTTACATGATACAATTGAAAATCGCTAAAAATCTCATTTAACCTAACCAGAACTAACCAAAAATGTCATTTGGCGGGTTTCTGCAATAAACGATTGATTTACTTACTTGCATCAGAGTTAAGCAAAACTTGTTCAACCCTGTTAGCTTCCTCAGCGATTGCTGCACGGTTGGTGGCTTTCAAGTAGTCAGCCATTCTTCTGTTGTAAGGGAAGACAGAAGTTGTAGCACCGATTTCGGCACCCATATTACAGATCGTAGCCATACCAGTACATGAAATAGATTCGACTCCTGGTCCATAATATTCCACAATAGCTCCAGTACCTCCTTTTACAGTCAAAATATCCGCCACTTTAAGAATTATATCTTTTGGTGAAGTCCAGCCAGAAAGTTTACCTAAAAAGTGTTTTAAAAAATACAATAGAGATCACAAGGATTTATTTTTATTTAGATTGGTCTAAAAGTAATATTATGCCGTACTATTACATTTTTGGTTTAATTTTAAATAAAATGTACCTGTCAGATGGACACCAATAACTTTAGGACACTTCAGTTCCCATGGAATGTTGGCCATTACGTCGACAGCATCGGCACCACCAACACCAATGCATAGACCTCCCAAACCACCGCCGTTGACAGTGTGAGAGTCAGTTCCGATCATGAGGAGACCAGGGAAGGCATAGTTTTCAAGAATAATTTGATGAATGATACCTGAAAAAAAATAAAACATTGTGAAATGAAATAAAACCACTGGGTATTTCAGAATTTATTACTTAAAATTAAGAATAAACCGGGTGTCCATGAATCTTTTTGACAAGCCATAACTCCTAGAGTATTAGACAAATTAAAATGAGATTTGGTATAGGTAAATGGTATGGGAAAAGGAGAGTTGTCGCATATTTTTCACTTTTAGGTTACTTCCGGTTTAACCGGAAATGCCTCAAGTTTTAAGTTTATAATTAGAACACCCCAAGTTTTTATGCCTACTAAATTTTTTGAGAGCTATATTTAATATTGCATTTAGGTGGCCAGTGGCCGTGATCCTTTATTTATGTCCTTATTTTAAATCCGATCTTTGCGATCGGATTAAAAGTTGATATTGTTAGTTTTGTCAAAAAATCTAATTTCGAAAAGTGCTTGCCTATATAAAAAGGGTTGCCATTTAAAAAATAATAGAAATTTTAATTTGCCAACTTGTGTTACTCTTATCTTTTATACTAGTTACTAAAAATTTACGATTGTATTTTTCTAACATTACCTGGGGTCCCTAGAATAATTTGTGTCCAATCAAGGCCATCTAGGTTTTAGATGCAACATTAAAAATGGCTCTAAAAACTCTTTTTAAGATGTCACATTCTGGTTTAAAATTGTCAGGGGAATCCAAAAATAGTAAAATATACAGGGTGTTTCATTTAAAAATTCAAAAATTGGAGCCATTTCCGGTAAAGCCGGAAGTGACTGAAAAGTGCGAAAGTTCTCTTTTTATACCATTTATGTTGTTATATAGTTATGACTTGTTTATTAAATTCGTTTACACTTGGTTTTCATCAAAACAATTTTTTTATATTAACTAAAATGGCATAAAAAATGAACATCAAAAACTCAAGGAAACTGAGGAGGTAAACTTTTCTTTAAATAGAACATCCTGTATATTATGTCACCATTAAAAATGCCTTTTAAAAAGCTTTACAAAAATAATGTGAAATAGGACCACTATGGAAATTACTATCGAGATTTAAATGGCCATATTTTCGAAACTATTGAAGATAGATATATCAAATAAGGTATATTGGTAAAGATATTTAAAAGATCTTTTTAATGGTGATATAATATACACGGTGTCCCTTTTAAAAAAGGCAACCCTTCATTTTTCTTGAGTTTTTGATGTTCATTTGTTTCTTTCTTTTATGCTCAAAAAATAATAGATAAAAACGTATAAAACTTCTATACAAAAAGTTCTTTTTTTTCTCTCCTTCTTGGTTACAGTTAAAAGTGAGTGGCAAAATATAAATAAAACCTGTACTTTATAAACTCCTAATTAAAGCTAATATAATATGTAGTTGAGAGCATTTTTGGCGACAATTTTGAAGCATGTAATATGTAAAAATAAATA
This sequence comes from Listronotus bonariensis, assembly GCA_014170235.1. Classification (NCBI taxonomy): domain Eukaryota; kingdom Metazoa; phylum Arthropoda; class Insecta; order Coleoptera; family Curculionidae; genus Listronotus; species Listronotus bonariensis. The sequence continues at coordinate 27,979 of JACEGR010005223.1, forward strand.
ACATACATAACATTCAAATAATTAGATTAGATATACAGTACTTATTTAACAATTAATGTTGTTTCATGTTTAAATATTGTGTTATTTGCTTTGCTTGTTGAAACAAATATGATAATTTTGTTTTATTCATTTCAGCAAAATAAACAAATATCTAAAGAAACTTAAATATATTATGTCATTATAATACAATTTATTACCGAATTTTTATTCTCTCCTATAATCTATACAGGGTTTTTCCTAACTACGGTACGAAACTTTAGAGGGTAACTTCTTATGTCTTTTTATGAATAAACATCTGTCTGGACATGCTTTATTTCTGAGATACAGTGCGTTAAAGTTTTTAAAAAAGTCAATATTTTTTAAATATCTTAAATACCCATTCTTGTAAAGCTCTACCTAGGTTAAGATTATTGGGTCCAGTGGCGTCTCAGTGGACACCACAGCCGATATTACTGAGAAAAAAAGTACGCCACTGACTTTTTACAAAGTTTTTATATTTTTTTCCGATTATGTATTTAAAAATTCAACAGTCTCCTAAATTTTCTTCGTATTAATGCCACTTTTTTTTCTTAATTACCCATAGACAACATGGTAAAAGAAATAAAAAATAAACAATAATTTGCCCTAAAATAAATGAACAGTGGTGTATCTTAAGCTATGGTTTCCTAGAACTTTTGATCGGCCGAAACCGAGGCGATTTACATTCGCCCAAATCAAATATTTACTTGAATGTGAATTTAATGTGGGTGAACGTAAACCGCCTCGGTTTCTACCGACCGAAAGTCCCAGGAAACCGTAGCTTTATCGGAAATCGTCATATTCCGTATTTACTAAGGTAAAAATTGTTTCTTTTTTCAATTTGTATTCTATTTTATGCTGTTTATGGATACCTTTTAGTATCACTTAAAGTGGCTTCCATTTTTTTCTCGAATTTAGAGCGAGATATCAAGAAAAAAGAGACTAAAAAGTTGCATTTCTAATTGCTCAATCGGAAAAAATTATTAAAACTCAATAAAAAGTCAGTTTTTTTTATAATATAGGCTGTGGTTCCTACTAAGACGCTACTGGACCAAATAATCTTAATCTAGGTAAAGCTTTACATTCGCCCTTTTACATTAAATAGGTGGACCAAACTTGATCCAAATCTGTTGAAGGGTTTTTAAGATATTTCAAAAAAAACCTACTTCTGAAAAAGTTTAACGTCCTTACTTCAAAAATGAAGCAAGTCCAGACATATGTTCATAGGAACTTTTTTCATAAAAAGACATAAGAAATCACCTTTTAAGTTTCGAACCGTAGTTAGGAAACACCCTGTATATCTAAGTTATTTAGAAAGTAATATAACTTTGGTTAAAATAAAATCGGCAGTGTATTCTAATTTTATACATTAACCAAATAACCAATAAAAACACAGTTTAAATTTACAAAAAAGATCATTACACAAGGTATTTTGCAAAAGTTAATAGTTATTTATTAGATAAGTGAGTTATATTACATATAAGTCACGCAAGAAAAGTTTAACTCTCGAGCCCGAGGGGCGAGAGAGGTAATTTTCTTAAGTGACTTATATGTAATAACTCACGTGTCTAATACAAAATTTTATCCAACACTTTCGTATAAATCGTTTTTAATATCGAAAATAATTTGAAAACGTCATCCATTATTTGTTACTTGTCATTGTCAACACCAGCAACAAAATTTTTGTATTTTTTGGAAAGCAAGCTTGTTTGGTTGTAATGCATTTTGTTGGTAAATAAAGTCTATAATTCACTAGTGAGCTAAAGGGTACTTTAGCTCACTAATGACTTATAGTACACTTTATATCCTCAAAATCTGATCAATTATGTAGATATTATATGTAAGTGTTGGATAAAATTGTTTTAAAGATCAACTTGGATTTTCAAGTTTTATTGGCTTATTTGAAGTTGGCAAAGAGATCCGAAAATATTTTCTATAAATTTATTTATTATAAATGTATTATCAAAAGTAGAAGGAAAGTATACAAGGTGTTTCGTAATTGCGGTAAAGAAATTTAAGGGCGTATTTCTAATCTAATTTTATGAAAAGAAGTTCACATAAACAAAGGTCCGGAATGCATATGTGTGTCCAAGAACAAGTTGTTTAAAAACTTGTTTTTTAATAATATTTTAAGAATGTCTTATCCCATTTTATTTAAGGTTGGCAGTATTATTTACAGCAGTAAGAGGCTTATTTAGCTGTAACTAAAATATTTTTTTACTCCAGTGTTACCCAGAGTAGTAGTTAAACAAATATTTCTAACCAAAAAAATGTATGCCACTTACTTTTGTTGCAATTTTTATAATAACTTTAAATTAAGAAAATCAAAATACAGCTTTTTGTCTCCTAATAGTTTTTCTAGGTTCTTTGAAAAAAAAAAGACAAATCCAACAATTACCAAATTAGGGTAAGGCTCCGTATGTAACTAGATTTCATAAATGGTAAGGTTATGAAACGGGAACCGAAAAAACCAAAAACCGTGGTTAACTTACGGAACGTCACCTAAATAACAATAACACTTAAACCAACGAATTTCACAAAATGAAGTTTTTTTTCTTGTAAGGTCAAAAAGATGAGACCAAGAAGCTTTATTTTTATTTACCCAGTTAAAACAAAAACATTAAAAATTCACAAAACCGGTGGCATACATATTTTTTAGAATTATTCGTTTAGGTACTGCTTTAGACGCTACTGGACTTTTAATGAAGTTTGGGCTAAATTAGCCCACTAGTGCAACAATTAGTTATGGAAACCTATTTTTACTTTAATACTTGATGACATAAACTACATATCAAACATTAGTATATTATGGGACGAGCACGGAATGTTACTCATTTTCCACGAGTATGACTTTTGCAGCACGAGCCACAGGCAAAAGCTGTTAGTCATACGAGAGGGAAATGAATATTCCGTGCGAGTTGCACAATATACTTTTTCTACGACTATTGATATATCACTGGAAAACATTTTAAAATAACTTTCTTGTAGATTTATAATAATACAAACAACAAATATAATGTTCCCGATTTATGACAAATTATTTGTCAGTCATGATATAAGCGATATAGCCCACTGCGAATTTTTTATTGATTGTGACCTTTATACTTATATGTGACTAAAAAATATTGACGTTTACTAAAGAATCATATTAGGAAACGAGGTTGTCGAAAACATATACAAATTACCACATTTATGAACATTTAAAGCACCTTATGACGGCCGTAGCTAATGGATGTGGGTACTGACTGGGGGTAATGGGCTATATTACCTGCTTAAAATCCCATTAATAATATATACATTTTTTAAGTGGTGGAAAAATATAATATAATTCTTTATCTAGAAAGATAAAACCGGAGAATGAGATTATGGAAATTACATAAAAAAGCAGTTTATTTCACTTACCAGATCCAGGTTTCCAGAAACCGACACCATATTTGTTTCCTGCAGAGCTCAAGAAGTCATAGACCTCTTTGTTTAAATCCTTAGCTCGCGCCAAATCTTTATCACCGCCCACCTGAGCTTCAATCAAGTGATCACAGTGAATGGTACTAGGAACAGCAACCCTCTTTAGACCAGACGAGATAAATTGTAACATGGCCATCTGGGCGGTAGCATCTTGCATAGCTACCCTATCTGGGCGTAGACGGAGGTAGGAAGTGCCCCGTTCAATTTCCTATGATATTATTTACAGGGACTGTTTTAAAACTGGACAGCATCAAAAGTTTTTATAAATATAAGTAAGATTCTTTAAAGAATAATAATAAGATACCTTAGCATTGCAAGTTAAAAGTAATACTGAGTTAATACAGGGTAGATTAATATAAATGGGTCTTAGCGAAAATTTAAAGCCTGGATTTGTCAATTCATTTAATTAACACATTCTACCGAGTCTCCTTCGATATTCATAGATACCTGTATATTTTATTACCATTAGAGGGATTTAAAAACCCTTTAAGAATTTACCAAATTTAAAATTATTTCCTCTAACAGTTTCGGAAATATGAGCTTCCAAATCTTAATGCGTATACCGGGTGTCAACAAATTTATTAGACAGACCATAACTCCTACAGTATTTGATACACCAAAATGAGCGTTAGCATAAGTAAATGGTATAAGAAGAAGAGTGTTTACGTATATTTTTATTTCCCAGTCACTTCCGGTTTAACCGGAAATCGCTTCAGTTTTGAATTTTTAAATGGAACATCCTAAATATTTTGTCATTTTTGGATTCCTGAGACGATTCACAAGACAGAATGTGACATTTTAAAAGATTTTTAAGCCTACTTGATTTTTCTAGATCCATTTCTAATATTGCATCTAGCTGACCATGATTGGATGCAAATTATTCTAGGGACATCGGGTGATGTTAAAAAAATACAATCGCAAAGTTTTGGTAACTAGTTTAAAAGATAAGAATGGAACAATTTGGCGAATTGACATTTTCGTGTCTAACTATAATTTTTCAAATGGCAACCCCTTTTAGACAAGCACTTTTCAAATAAAGAATTTTTTAAAGAATTTAACGATACCACATTTTTTGCAATTGGGATAAAAATAAAGGATCATAGCCACCTAGATGCAACAATACAAATGGCTCTGAAAAAATCAAGTAAGCGTAGAAACTTTCAAAAATGACAAATTACTGTTTAGAATTGTCTCAAGAATCCAAAATGTTTAAAATATACAGTGTGTTCCATTTAAAAATTCTAAATTGGAGCCATTTCCGGTAAAACCGGAAGTAACGAAAAAGTATGAAATATGCGAAACCTTTTCTCTTTTCATACTATTATTATTATTATTAAATTCTTTATTTAGCAACTATTTACTTATACCAAGTCTCATTTTGATGGTTTGTCTAATAGATGCGCTGACACCTGGTATATACTATTTTTTTAGAGTTATATGGTCATATTTCCAAAACTATAAGAAATAAATATATCAAATGTTGTATTTTCTTAAAGCACTTTGAAATATCTTTGCAACGGTAATATAATATACAGGGTGTTTTGTTAAAAAAATTTATAAATATAAGTAAAGACTGTAGTCATTTTTTTTTAAATAATTAGATACCTTATCATTGCAAGGTAAAAGTAATACTGAGTTAATACAGGGTAGAATAATATGAATGGGTCTTAGCAAAAATTTAAAGCCTGGATTTGTCAATTCATTTAATAAACACATTCTACCGAGTCTCCTTCTATAATCATACACACCTTTTTTGCTCTATACCAGGCGTCTTATTTTTTTTTTTTTTTATCTTTGGACAAACCACGAAGGCTAAAAGCCTAAATACTAACGTACCGTGGGTGTCTTAAGCGAGGTAAGAGGGAGTTTGTTAACACGGGACTTAAATACTTGAAGATTTGGGGGAAGGAAAGACCTCCGCGGGCAGCAGGTTCCACAATCTAGAAACTCTAGGGATAAAAGAACGAACAAAGTGAGAAGTTCGGGGCCTGTCCAGTTGGACCGTATAGGGATGCATACGCGCGGAACCACGAGTTTCTCTGTTGGGAACCGTGAGTGGAGGAACTATACTGGACAATTCTTCAGAGCAGAAGCCATGGAAGTACCTATAAAAAGCGATAAATCGCCCACAGCCCGACGATGGGCAAGAGAGGAAGCCTTTCTGTAAGTGAAGGATCATTAATGAGACGAATAGCTCTTCTTTGAATAGAATCAAGAATGCTCAGGGTTGTTGGGGACGCCATGCCCCAGATATGAGAACAATATTCCATGGGAGGTCGGATTTGGGACACATATAAAGTGTATAAATTAGAAGCGGAAAAATACTTTTTAGCTCGAAAGAGAAATCCAAGCTTTTTGAAGCTGCCGTGGCTATAGATACAATGTGTTTATGCCAGTTAAGGTTACTTTCAAATGTGACGCCCACGAGACTGAAGGTGTCTTTGCTCTGTAGAACTTGGCCGCTCATAAGTAGAGGATGAGTATTTGATGACTCTTTTCGCGACAAGGAACATGACTGTGTTTTGGATGCATTAAAATGGACGAGATTTTTGGCGCCCCAATCCAATATTAAATTAAGATCCTGAGAAAGAGATATCTGCATCGCTCTGCGTTTATTTTCCAAGTCAGGTTTAGTGATGGGTTTAGGAACCTGAAAACTGGAGTGAAGGGTACTATCGTCGGCGAAACTATGAATGGAATTAGTTGTGGACGAGAGAAGGTCGTTGATGTGAAGAAGAAACAATGTTGGTGCCAGAACTGAGCCCTGAGGGACTCCAGCATTTATTTGGTGAAAGCTTGAAGAATGGCCGTCCACAATAACTGATATACGTCGATCAGATAGATAACTAGAGAGCCAAGTACAGAGTTTAGTTGAAAGACCATAGGAGGGAAGTTTATTAAGAAGTGCGGCATGCCAGACCTGGTCAAAAGCTTTGGATATATCAAGAGCAACGATCTGGGACTCACCTAGAAACTCAAGAGACTTATTCCAACAGTGTGATACGAAGGAAAGAAGATCTGCTGTAGATCTTTTGTGGCGAAATCCATACTGCCTGTCGTGCAAAATTTTGTGTATTTCCAAGTACTTAAGAATTTGTGAATTAATTAATTTTTCCATTACTTTACAAAGAACTGAGAGAATTGAAATTGGTCTATAGTTAGATGGAAGCGATTTAGATCCTTTCTTGGGAATAGGTTGAACACGTGCAGCCTTCCAGCTCTCCGGAAAGATACCTGTGTCGTAAGAAATTCGAAAGAGCCGAGTTAAGATTGGTGCAAGTTCTGGAGCACATTTTTTTAAAACGATTGCTGGTATGCCGTCCAGCCCAGACGATTTCTTGGTGTTAAGGGAGGAAAGGATACGCTTAATGTGTTTTACTTTAAAAATAATATCGGGCATTTTATGAGGAACTGGGGTAACCGTTGGAATTGGATGATTTACGGGAGGGTCAAGGGTTGAATTGGCAGCAAATTGTTTGGCAAATAGTTCTGCCTTCCCTTTAGCAGTAGAAATAATTTCATCTTCCAAAGTTAGTGGTGGAAAGAACTGGCACAAAAATTCCTACTTATGTTTTTCGCAAAGGACCAGAAGGATTTGCTGCCATTTGAGCAAGAAAGAACTTTGTTTTTGATACGATTGTCGAAGGAGTCTTTGGCTTCAGAAATTGTTTGATTGTGGTAGTTTCTTGCTTCAATGCTGGCCTGTCGGTTTTCTGGACTAGGATCCTGTAGAAACTTCTTGTGAGCCTGAACTTTTAAAATTCTGGCTTTTTCACAAGATTTGGAAAACCAGGGTTTGTTATTGGATTTTTGGGGTTTTTGATGGTGTGTGGAATATAGGTTTCAATGCCCAATTGAATTGATTCAGTAAGTTGATTGCAAATTTGGGAAGGATCACGAGAAGAAAAGCAGATGGAATTCCAGGGGTAAGTGGCGAAGAAGTCCCTTAGGCCATCCCAGTCGGCTGAGTTGTAGTGCCATACGGTGCGTGGTTGCATGTATTCATTTACCTCGGGATGTGCAGGGTAAGATATAGTAACTAAGCCATGATCTGAGCGACCTAGGGGTGCTGTGACAGATGTTTCATAGAGTTCGGGGTTTGTAGTAAGAAAGAGATCTAGGGGATTTGAACTATGATTTGGGACTCTAGGAAAGTAGGTGGGTTTCATAATAAGGTTGGTAAGAGAGTTACTGACTGCGAAGATTTCGGCTGCTCTGCCTTGGGGGTCAGTTTTTGAAGAGCCCAGCCAATCCTTATTATGGACATTGAAGTCGCCAAGCACGATTACTTCAGCCGATGGAAACTGAGAAATTATGCTATCGATCTTTGTTGAAAGAAAGTCAAAGAATTCGACATAGGAATTATTAGATGGGGACCGGTACAAACAGCAGATAAATTTAGTTGAAGACCTAAGGGAAAGTTTGAGCCAAAGGATATCAGGCCTACCCGATTCAAGATTAGAAACTCGAGCACAAGCCAGATCGTTGCGGACGTAAGCACATACGCCACCATGTGGGCGGAAAGACGAAATAAGTTCGTCTTAAAAGTGGATCTGCCTTATAGTCCAAGTTCTGAATAGGAAGCGACCTGCACCTATCTGTTTACCGGATAAAAACTATTTTATATTAAATATAGTATTTAAATAAAGGTATTGCCAAGTCCGGTGATGGCTTAGCGTGTAAGGCGTTAAGTCGTTGAGCGCACAACGGACGTGAGGTGGGTTCGAATCCTGCTGAGGCCAAATACTTATTTATAAGTTGGTCGAAAATTTAGTGGTTAGCTCAACACCAGACGGACAAAGTGCAAAATGTATCGACGCTGAAGGCCACCAAAGGACCAGGGCGCCGGAACACACTTTGCCGTGTCCTGCGCAACCGTAGACATGGGGACCCCAGTTGGTATGTTCAGTAGTGCCCCCTGGGTGGGGACGAGGTCTTAAGTTGTCGCTCATAGGACCGTGGTTCGGATTCCACGTTAAGCTGTAGGTCCCGTCTGGCTGACATCACCCAGACGTAAAAGACAGCACAATAAGCCGAGCGGCTTCAGTGAATGGGTTATCCCGGCCCTATTCTGATCTAATCTAATCTAAGGTATTGCCACAGGCTTGCCTAAAAAATAATGTTCAAGGCAATATTTAAATTAAAAAAATACCCCAAACATGTTTGTCACACCCTGTATAATTTTTTTTTTTTTTTTGGTACAGATATTTATTTTATTTATGTTTTATAAGTGCAGCAAATAGTTATTAATTTAAAATAAAAATTGTAAAATTTACTATGGCTGAAGGACTTTAGTCGAGGGCTATTTGAGCAACCAATAAAACTTTTAGTAGTAGTAGTTTTTTCGGTAAACAGATGGTTCCAGGCTTCCTATTCGGGTTTTAGACTCTTATAACTTTTTTACGTTTTAAGATCGAGAAATTAATAGATGTATTTATAGTGATATTTGACATAATTGTTGGTTGATCTCTTATATCACTTCCGATTTAACGGGAAATGAGTACTAATATCAAATTTTAAATGGTACCACCGCACTTAAGGACAGAACCTTTAAAACCGGCCCTAAATAGCCAATATGAACTTAGGAGAATTAAAAATCCAAATATGTGGATTATTAGTAAATTCTCTCACAAAAAGAATATTAGTACCCGATAGTCGCAAACACGTTTTAAATTGAGGCGCAAGTTATCTCTGCATTTATAAGTGATAATTCATATTAAAACATTAAAGTAAAATTTTCTTATAGTTTATGTGTAAAATTTTAGCCGAGTATTTTAATACTTATTTTTATTATGGGTTAGAATATTGGTTATGGTAAGTACCTTAAGTACTATTTAAATTCCATACAAAATTATTACAAAATTTTATTTATTGTTTACTTTTTTCGTAATTGGGATTTATATTTAACAGTTCTGAATTATTTAAAACAATATAAGAATTACGACTGGGTTTAAGGTACCTCTGTCCCACACTGCACCAGTATATTTTATCTTATTTTAATAATTCAATTCATCATTCTCAAAATAATGTCATTTGTTTGAAAATTCTACTAATATTTTAAATGGCCTAGAGTACCATGATTAAGCCAAAAGGGTTAACCTGATTTCATCGTCTTTCGTTTTTACGACTTCTCGAGGCAGGGTAAAAAAATCAAAATTTTATTTACGGTTTTTATGGATTTTTGTTACATACTTTTAACTGTAGCTTATGTATGTATTAATAATTATGAAATTGAAAAAATTTGTATGAAAAAAACTTAACGCATTTTCTCCTTTTTAAATGTAAAAGAAACTACAAAATTTACCACCCAAATCTGAAATTGATTTTTGCTACTATAACCCAAGGTACAAAGTAAATAAACATTTATAATATTCCAAAGTGCAATACAATTTTTTATTTTGTTAACTTAAGCTTTGGTTTATATTTAACATATAGTTATTATTATTATTATTATTAGTTTCCCAATATCAGCAGCTGATAAACCAAAAAATGTGTGATTAATAAAAACGGAATGCATTTTAATACAAATATTTTTAATATAATATTCATTGAACTTTAAATTTACAAACATAAGCAAAATATTAAAAACATCAAAGTTCATTCTTATTTATGTTTTGAAAACAAATCCATAGGTTAAAGTCCCAAACCTCACAGTGAAAAAAAATGTATGTTAAGTATCAGTATTTTGTAAATTAAAATAATTCATTTAAGCTATAATTACTTAAAATATATCATACTAACCTAAAATTTAAATTCCTAAACTACTAAACATATTTGATCCTTAAAACACAACTTAGAAAAAGCTTAGACAAGCAATATAATCAAAATTTATTATAAAATAGGCCCATAAAATTGTAGTTTTTTTATGTCAGCTGTAAAAATATATGTGTATTTTAAATGCCATTGCTAATTCTTAAAGTTACATTGGCTTAAATTAGTTCTGGTTAAAATTTTAAGAGAGCAAAGACCTTACAACTTCTCAATGATTATTATAACTATTTGTTAAATAAGATAATAAGCTAGATGTAGAAATAACTGACTGTAACATTTATTTGTATTTTTCATTAATTTATTGACGTTGTCATATCTGTAAGATCTTTAGACATAAAAGTAAATAAATAAATAAATAAGTCTAATAGTAAAATGCTATGCATGCTATGTGAAGCTTCCTGTAATTTTTAATACTTCTTCAAAATTTCTATAATTTAATGTTTAAAAAATACATCTTACCTGAGTTTCAGGTTTATCTATATGTGAATACAACACCTTTTCAGATAATGTCAAAGGTCTATTAAGTCGTTTTTTAACAATTTCCAAATTTTTGACAAGTTTATCGTAGGGCAAGGGTTCAGGGTCGAACTTTGACATGGCTGTCTTACATGCAGCTGCCGCCAAAGGAGAGACATGGAAGCAGCGTGCTTGGACTTCTTGAAGCAGTAGGGCATTGGCTTTTCCCCCTGGAAAAAAAATTAGTTAGTGAGACGACTGAAATGTAATAAAAAAAAACAGCAAAATATTATATTACATATATAGTGTTTCTTAACTTTAATTATTCAAGTATTTGTATGCCGGTAGGTAAAGGAACATGCTTGTCAAAAATATTAAGTTTGAGAAATATTTTATTTAATTCTATTATGTGCTGCATTCCTTCTAGTCCCTGGGCCAGTAATGAAATTGACTTCATGATAATAACACTTTTAATACCATTTTAGATAGGGGATTTGTTTGGACGAGTCTACCACGAATATTTATACCGCCATATATGGAAGCGGCGCTTTAACCCAGCCTGTCAATGTCAAATGTTTCGAGTGTCGAACTGGGCGAACGCGGCACTTTTTTGTCGGACAAATTTACCACAATGATGTACACGCAATTTTGAAACTATGTGCCAAAAATCGTAAGTGTTACAGTCACGAAGCCATAAGACCCATGTACATGCTTTGGGTATCGGATTGGGCGAGTTTCGTAACTGTAACCCTTACGATTTTCGGCACAATATTTAAAAATTGGATGCAAAACATTGTGGTAAACCTATCCGACAAAAAGTGATGCTTTTGCGCAGACCGACGCCCGAAATATTTGACATTGACGAGGCCGGGTTAAAGCGGCGCTTCCATAAATGGCGGTTAAATATTCGTGGTAGACTCGTCAAAAGGAACCACCCTAAAAGGTTTTAAAAGTGTTATTATCATATGAAGTCAATTTTATTACTGGCCCAAGGACTAAGTATTCAATAGTGGAAACTTGAAACTTTTAAATGCAATTTAGTGGGAACTAATTTTATTTTTAATTATAATAAGATCATTTTATTTTTTTTGTTCATTTTTTTTTTTGAATTATTATTATCTTAAAGAAAACTTCCAATTAAACCTGAAATGACCGCTATTTTCAAATTTTAAATGGCATCACCAGTATATTTTATCTTGTTTTGATAGTATATGTCCTTCCTAAAGCAATGACATTTCACATGTAGTTATTTGACACTTCCATTGTCAAAGATTTAATTTTTCAAATTTCAATTTAGAATGCCATAATTAAGAATGGAAAAATAAAATAAGTCGTCTTTTTTATAAAATATACCAGTATTAATTATTGCAGGTTAAACTAAAATTAATAGACAACAAGTTAATTGATCAACTAATTCATATTTATGTCAAATAGCGACTTAACAAATTTAATTTTTCTATCTTAAAAAGTAAAAAAGTAATACAGGGGGAACACACCGTATATTATCTGCTCTGACCATCTGACTTTACATGCTGCATACCTAATTTATATTTAGTTTAAAAAGTAAATTTATATCGGATATAAAGAATGTGGGGCCCAGTATTTGTACCCTGCGGTACTATACTTTTCTTTATCTGTATTCAGAGACCTATAAAACGATACCCAAAGCTTTATAAAAATATTTGGAATTTTTAGATTATTATTAAGACTGGTAATTCCGCCATATGCAGTTCCACAACTGTCAGTATATAAGGCCAAATGGATTTGCTAAAAAATATATTATCAAATGTTTAACCTTCCGTCTCTAGAATTATAAGATTTATGATTTCTTTTGATATTTACAGTACGCAATACAGTTAATAATGAAATGTAAATGTTTGTGTTTTATTTAATTTATTAAGCGCTTGTTTCTATACATTTATAGTCCTGAATCCAAAATAGGTTGTTTTTTAAATCTTTTTCAAATTTATCTCCTAAAAAAAAATAGAAGGCCCCGTTATCCTTATGCATTTCTTGATTTTACTAATTTTTCTATTGTTTTAATAATTTTTATTCTTTATTTGCCTTTAAAAATTAATTTTTAAAAATATATACTGTCTCTTCTGGGATATTACAGAGGAAAATATTATCCTATAGCAAAATTTAAAAATTAAAATCTAAGAAAGCAGAGATCTTCAGTTACAAAGTCAAATTTTTATCACTTTTGTCTCTGCCTCGGTCTCTGTTACTTACCACATAACATTTTTTTTTTTTTCTTTGGACAAACCACGAAGGCTAAAAGCGAAAATACTAACGTACCGTGGGTGTCTTAAGCGAGGTAAAAGAGAGTTTGTTGACACAGGACTTAAATACTTGAAGATTTGGGAGGAAGGAAAGACCTCCGTGGGCAGCAGGTTCCACAATCTAGAAACTCTAGGGATAAAAAAACGAACAAAGTGAGAAGTTCGGGGCCTGTCCAGTTGGACCTTATAGGGATGCATACGCGCGGAACCACGAGTTTCTCTGTTGGGAACCGTGAGGGGAGGAACTATACATTACATGCAAATGATTTTTGTACTTAGTAATAGGATTCATTCATGTAATAAATCTGTTAAGTGCAATAAATAAATAAATAAATAAATAAATGATCTGTGAAGGTTTAATCTGAAACATCTAAAACAACCACTACCAACAAACAAGATATCTAGCTGAATTCTTTAGAATCCTAATTGATTAAGTAAAGTCAGGAATGCTAACCCATTAAAAATAGGTTTTAGTTCACAACATTAGCTGGTTTCGAGATTGCTGTGGGAGTTGGAGTCAAGTAGGAATGGATTTTCATCACTTGACTCTAATGTTTGCAGTATGCGATCTTTTACATCTAACGCTTTTGTACCAAAGAGCAAAACTTTGTTGGTTGTCATTGTCAATTATTTATAATCTAAAATTGAGTTTCTTTTCAAATTCCATTCCATTGGAATTTTATATTTAGAAAATATTGAATATAAAACTCTAGTATTACATAATATGCATAAAATGGCCAAATAATAAATAATTACATTAACTTTAATAATAAATACCTTACACTAATGTTGACAATACTGAACTTTTGGAGTGAGCATTTTTCACTCATTATAAAGCCAAATGCTTGTCAAGTTACTCCTTTCACTTCAAATGCAAAACTCGAAAGCTTAGAGTGAATAAGGTACTTATAGAGTGAAAAGAATGCTTATCCCAAACTCACCTTATATTGGCCTCGATATTGACCCTATATTTATTATATTAGTGATTATACCAAGAGTCAAAATGTTTATCTGATTAATAAATTTGCTATTGAAAATAAATGCTTAGTTTCTTTTTAGGTGATATATTTTGTTGACATTAATTCAGTTAAGACAATAATTAAACATACTCGACACATACAAATTGTGTTAATTGCATGCCCTTAAGTATTTTTTTTTTTTTAATTAAATCGATCATAGAGGTAATGTCATCTGTTATAATTGGTTATGTCATAATTTTCGAATTCCCCTATACTTTAGGCACTTTAAATTGAGAAAAACACCTGAACAAAGAATGTATTACCCCAGTTTCCACAATAAAAAATGTACTTATTTTATTGGATTAAAACGTCAGTAACCATATTTACTAGGTATTTTTCTTAATAAAGTGTCCAAAGTATAGTATATAGCTCTTTTATACTTTATATTTTGTTTTAATATCTTGTATATTTCAAATACTTCCCATAGAACACAAAGAAAATATTTAAAAAATCATTGGACTTAGTTCCTTCCAAAGATAGCCAGTCTTATGATTTAAATATACCTAATATACATTAAAAATAATATTATTATTTCTAAACTCTTAAAAAATTAAAATATTTAGGTTTTTCCATAATATAAACGTTATATAACCTGCTAAATACGTCCACTGAAAATTTTTCTCGTGATGCTGAAAACGTGCCGGTGATTGACTAAGAAATATTTTAGAAAAGATTTAATAGTACTTACATGGCGATGCAAAACTCGCATACAGTACGCCATGGCGCAGAAAAACAATTATGGTACTCAACTACGGAAAAATTATAGGTTTAAACCTTATTTTGGAGCCACTTTTGCCCACGTAACTTTTTCGTTTTGGATTTTCTGTGGGAGCAAACTGTTCAATGTGACGCACTTGCGCGGTCTGCAGCTTTTGTGAGGTGGAAAATAACCTACTCAACTAATTGTTGTTGAATGAAGATAAGATGATCGTGGGTTTTGAGAATACGGGAAATTTATCTTTGAAGATGTTTTCGCGAATTTTTTTGGTAAAATCCGTAAAATTGCATACAATTTAAAATATATACTTAAGACGTCACTGTCAAAAAATGACAGAGGAAACTAAAATCAGCTGACAGAAAAGGTGGTCATCCACGAACGGAAATAATTAAAGGCGCTTTTAAGTACTTAAAATAACTACTCTTAATATTTCTTTACTTCTCAAGACACAATTTTTTATATTAGTTTGCTAATACATAAAGAAAAGTTATTACAAATAATGACTGCTATTATTTTTTACTTTTAACTTAAAAATATACTACAAAAACTGTTAGTGTATGTTTTACTTTAATTGACTTTAGTACAAAGTTGGTACGAAGCCAGTGGCGTTAGTTTTTTTATTTCAAAAATTGTTAATAAAAATTAATAATTAAAATATATCTGGGGCAGCAGTAGAAAATCGATGTATATTTTATCTACAAGTCTACCAAACACGCACTTAGTTATTATTAATATTTTTGTTTATCCTTTGACAGTCCACAAAAGCTTGACGATAGTAGGTACTATCGACTGTTGGACCTTGGATCGATGTTTAAAAAAAAACATTTCACTGCCGTAAAGTTTTCGGTGAAAAGTTAAAATTATGTCTTTTATTGTAAATATTGTATAAAAACTACGCCACCGCATTGACTTCTTGTTTGAGTAAACCAAGTTGTAACTTTTCTCGTTGGTCATTCGTAAGCTTTAATTGTGATCGACCAATGGGATTGTTTCTTTCAACAACTTATAAACTGCGACGACGGTGGTAGCAAAACCGCAACAATATAGTGTATTTAAAGAGGTTCTTTGCCCTTATAGGATACTTACTCACATTTTAGACATTCTAGATATGGAGAAGCGAACAAACTGGAACTTTCGTGATTCTAAAATGGGTGACAATTTGTTTCAGCACGCCCAAAAGTATTCCCTCTATGTTAAGAAATATCCCGAGTATTACAATGCCAAATTGCCGCAACAAGCACATACGTGAATGTTACCCAGCCAGCACAAAAACATCCCGGGGAAGTTAGGTGATATCGCATTCCCACTTAAAACCTCGCTGGCAATGTACACACATGTACTCAAAATGTCGCTGGGAATGTAAAAAGTCTGCAAGAACAGTTTTTAAATTGAATATCCCTTGGAAGCTTCGCAGTGATTTTTCCAGAAGTAAGCAATTACGATTCGCGTCATATCGCCAGCTCGTAACTTAGTGAACTGCCTAACAAAACAAATGTTAAAGATGTTATCAGTGCTTAAATGAGATATTACATTGTAATGTTGCACCAAATGTAAACAGGAGACATTTTTTAAATATTCAACGGCGATTATATAAAAGTGTGAAATCTAAAGAATGTTCTATGTACATTTCAGTGAAACATAACTTTTTTACATTGGATGGAGTAAGGTGCCAGAAATAAAAAATATGCTATATATATATAATATATATATATATATATATATATATATATATATATATAATAATGACTTACACAGAACATTACCATTACACAAATTAAGATGTCTACGTAAGGTTCACTAATGTAGCTAACCATTTAAATGTAGGTGTAACATTTTCTAGTATATACTTTAATCTTTAATTATAAATTCTTTCTTGGACTCTACTTCTGTTGCCAAATTGGATGTCCGGAATGTACATCCACGCTGAAGATTCAATGGCTTAACAAATGTTATTTGGGCACATCAGTAGCCAAAAGAGCGAATGGGGCTGATGAAATTAAGAATGTGATAAGGGTTGTATAAGAAGTAATTTCCCAGATATAAGAGCAATAGTCGAAGTTGTGTGATGTGTAGAGTTGCATGTCTGGTTTTCAGTAGACAAATCGGTGTTTTTGATGTCCACACCTTCAAAAATTCTTAGTAAACCGGGAAAACTCTGGTTTCTTTGTTAAACTCGTCAAAAGTCGTGTAATTTGAGATTGTTTTATTGTTTTTATAGTCCTACACCCACACGGTTTACCTACTGCAGAACGAAAAGAGATAATTTTTATTTGCTTACCCTACTACTATACTGACCATTTACCAGTTTGTTTTAGATTTGCAACGTGTATAAAAAAAAACACTACAGTCGAAATTAAAGTCTCTATTTGTATCTTTTATATATTTTTACAAGAAGAAAATTAAATACAAAATCTTAATCTAACTTCATCAAAAGAAAAGAGTTTTACATTTTTACAATAAAAATAAGAAACTTATAATTAAAAATAATTACAATAAACAATATTCTTTTCATATAGGGTGTTTATTTAAAATGATACCACTCAGTTATTTGCGAAAAGAGACGGATTTGAGAAAATCGCCGAAACACGTACGTCAAGATATTTATTGAGAGGGAACGTTTTTACAAAAAATTGGACGGTGAAAAGATCCAGATGAGTACTTTATAACCCTACAATATAAAGTCAATGGGTGCGGCGCGCGGGTAATCAAAGGGTCAAATTATGTTAGTAGCAATTTTGAAACCGCGCCGTAAAGCAGGTAGGTATGGCGCCCGACAGGTTAATTAAAACAGTTTAAGGGAATTACGAATAAACTACTAAATAATAAATATTACTATTTCGCTCATGATTAATTCTGGTAGGCAAAGCCTTTTTTAAAAATTTTATATTAAACCCAAGACTAATACACACTATATAAATCCACTTAAGACTTCTATTCCCACCTTTAGGGTACCAAACAAACAAAATATTGTATATTTAATAATAACATAATATAAGCACTATAGAGGAATGTTTGCCTATTTGTGCTATATATGTCTATTAGAATAAATTAATTAATAATTTTGGTATTTTATTTCGGCCGTAAGCCGTATTTATTTGGTGTCAAATGTACCTGTAAGGTAAAAACGAACTTTTGGGTCTGGTGCCTAAGACTGCCATTAAATTTTAGTCGCTACCTGCTCGGTGTCAAAATTTCCTCCGCCCAATGGGTGCATTCGAAAAGACTCAGCCGCTTAGCCGCTGGGTAAGCGGAGTGTCAAAACTGTCAAAATTAAACCAAAAGAATGGTTTTATTTTGACACTTCGCTTATCCAGCGGTTAAGCGGCTGAGTACTTCTGAATGCGCCCTATTATCTTTACCTGCTACAAAATAGCGGTACTTTAAAATTACCCAAATACTTGATTGGGATGGCCATATTTTGAAACTAATAAAGTGAGATACTTAATGGGGTTTTTTCTTAAAGCTCTTTCAACGATCTTTTTATTGGTAATATAATATACAGGGTGCTTCATTAAAAAATATACACTTTTTATCCTACCCTGTACAATATCACTAGTATCACCTATAAAAAGATTTTTAAAAGAGCTTTGAGAAAATACCACATTATTAAGTACATCTAAGTCTATTAGTTTCGGAAATACGGTCATCCCAATCAGGTATTTGGGTAATATTTAAAGTACCGCCATTTTGTAGCAGGTAAAGATATTGATTTTATATTCTAGGGCTATAAAGTACTGATCAGGAGCGTTAAAATGATGTATCACTCGACCCTTCTTCCCATTCAAGACTTTTGGGGATGGGACCCTGGTGGCTAGGGGGTTGAAGGGGGCCATTCAATGTTTTGTAAAAACGATTCCCCCTCAATAAATATCTTGACGTGTTTCGTCGATTTTCACAAATCTGTCTCTTTTCGCAGATAACTGAGTGGTAACTTTTTAAATAAACACCGTAGTAGGTAAGGTCCTGAATGCCCCGCCCAGAGGGTAACACCGTCCAAATTTCTAAACCCAATCTCTAATCGCTCCGATATTTATCACTCGGTACAAACATTAGAGCTAAAATGCTAACTTATCGGATTTGCGCTCTGCAAACCAACTTTTAATCCTTCAGTCGTCGCAAAACTTTAAGGATGCAGGTTGATGTATTTTTTCTTCTGGGAACATTTAAACGTTAGTACGATATACTGACAGGTCCACTGTAGTAGAAACATAGGAAACACACACACACAATTGACTTACATTCGCCTAACTCGAGCAAGTGTTAAAAAAATTCGCAAAAACGATGCAATAAAATTGTGGAAGGTTTTTATTACAAACTGAGATTTCGTTTGGTTAATCATGCGGATGTGTTTATCAATCGAAGAGGACAGTAGTAAATTCATCAGTTCCCTGCCTATTTTTCTAGTAGCATGGACCTGTCTATATAAGTATTAATTTGCATCATTAACATAATAAAATGTAGTTGATTGATTGTATTTTATTATGCATTATTAAAATAATGTTTTTAAGGTTTTTAAAGAAATAATTGCGTTGTCGGGCAAGACAGCAAAGAGAAAATTGCTTTGGCTTAGGTGGCACCAAACCATTATTTGCGCTTTAGCTGTGTACATAGGGACCGTTCAAGTATTAAGTAAGCAGATTTGTTACAATTATTACCCCCCATGTCTTCAAAATAAACAAAGTCTTACCCGCCACCTCTCCCATGCTTACGTAAACATTTGTATAATATGCATTTTTCTTTTAATATATTTCGTCCTTTTTATTGTTTTATAAGCAGCAGTTATAATTCTAGAAATAAAAAAATAGGCTTAGGATAGAGCACTTTAACGCACAAAAATATTAATTTAAACAAATTTTACTGACTATATTCACCATAAAGCAAGGTACAAATATGACAATATTAATTATAATATCACGAACAAAACAAACATTCTTAAAATTTTTGGTTTGTATATGTCAACATTCAAATACAGAAATACAAAAAAAATACCATAGTTTATTATTGTGACCAGTCAACAGAGTCAATCATAAGAAATAGATCTGTCTTATAAAGTCAGTGTTTCCATCTCGCAGAGTAAAGATCTCTGGAGATGCCTTGAGCAATGGCTGGCAAAACGTGTAAACGATTTCAATTTGACGCGGTCCAAACTCAAGAACCAAGATTCCTCAGTTCCAGTACCTATACCTCAAATGGTTTTAACATTCACCTTATAAAAAAAATCATAGTAGATTGGAATTATTCTTAGTCACTAATTGCAATTATTCTTCAATTTTCTTAGAAACAATATCAAATTCCTTGTAGAACTTTGCTTGTAATTTAAATCTACGCCACACTTCGTTTACTAACTACATTTTGTACTTTTGTATTTGCTTGAGATTTTTAAAACTTTCAAAAATTTTTTGGTGTAACTTGGTGTATCTATTTGAAACCACATTTCGATATTTTGCGCCGTAATTCCCATACTCGATTCTAAGCGAGTACCTAAATGTATTCATTATTTGTGGAAATCACCGAAAATGTGTATTGTTTTGAAGCATGGGCGCTGTCAGGAGTACTCAGCCACTTAACCGCTGGTTAAGCGGAGTGTCACAACCATCAAAATAAAGCCACCTTATTGGTTTAATTTAACAATTTTGACACTCTGCTTATTCAGCGGCTGAGTACTCTTGAATGCGCCCCATTGTGTGGGTGGGTTGCCAAATGTGTAAACCAGTAAAAACTGCTGTTGACGTTATCCCAATCTAGACCCCCACGTCATCAAAAATAAGCAAAACCAAGACCCCTCCACCCACCTATAGTGCTTACGTAATACTTGAAAGGACCCATATTTAAAATTGTGCTTAAAATAAAAATAATGTTGTTTTTATATGATATGAAATGTGACATGTATTTTTTTCTGTTCGGTTTTATATTTTAGTCTTATGCCCATAATTTTACTATTATTAAGGATCTGAATGTCTAGGAATTATTATAAATATTAGATATCAAGTTATATGGTTTAATTAATTTAAAAATGTTTTGTTTTATAGTCCTTATTGGCGTGCGACCTTGTCTCCCCTCGATAGGCGGCGTTATCCCACCAAATGGGGCAGCTCTGCCCATTGGTAAGGTCTTAAAAACATGAAGTTTTTATACTAAAACGTTGATTAATCTAAAAATTATTCATACCTTAATATAAACAATAGATTTGGGCAATCAACAACCTTTTTAATACAAAGTTATATGTTACTGACACTAGTGACACTTTACAAGATTCAAATTTGCTTAAGTGAGCGGGGCTTCCCGGACCTCCGCTACAGTGTTAATAAAAACATCTAAAATTCCTATTTACATATTTATACAAATACTAAACCCATGGTCTGAAATCATACAAAAAAAAAAGAACCTTTTAGAAAGTCAGCTTGATTACTTAGATCTGCACACTTTTTGCTTATGTTTTATCTGCATTATAAACATATACATATTAATAAAGAAAATAAATAAATAAATTATCCAAAAATTAAAGATTTTTTAAAAAGGGGGGCCATTCAATGTTTTGTAAAAACGATTCCCCCTCAATAAATATCTTGACGTGTTTCGTCGATTTTCACAAATCTGTCTCTTTTCGCAGATAACTGAGTGGTAACTTTTTAAATAAACACCGTAGTAGGTAAGGTCCTGAATGCCCCGCCCAGAGGGTAACACCGTCCAAATTTCTAAACCCAATCTCTAATCGCTCCGATATTTATCACTCGGTACAAACATTAGAGCTAAAATGCTAACTTATCGGATTTGCGCTCTGCAAACCAACTTTTAATCCTTCAGTCGTCGCAAAACTTTAAGGATGCAGGTTGATGTATTTTTTCTTCTGGGAACATTTAAACGTTAGTACGATATACTGACAGGTCCACTGTAGTAGAAACATAGGAAACACACACACACAATTGACTTACATTCGCCTAACTCGAGCAAGTGTTAAAAAATTCGCAAAAACGATGCAATAAAATTGTGGAAGGTTTTTATTACAAACTGAGATTTCGTTTGGTTAATCATGCGGATGTGTTTATCAATCGAAGAGGACAGTAGTAAATTCATCAGTTCCCTGCCTATTTTTCTAGTAGCATGGACCTGTCTATATAAGTATTAATTTGCATCATTAACATAATAAAATGTAGTTGATTGATTGTATTTTATTATGCATTATTAAAATAATGTTTTTAAGGTTTTTAAAGAAATAATTGCGTTGTCGGGCAAGACAGCAAAGAGAAAATTGCTTTGGCTTAGGTGGCACCAAACCATTATTTGCGCTTTAGCTGTGTACATAGGGACCGTTCAAGTATTAAGTAAGCAGATTTGTTACAATTATTACCCCCCCATGTCTTCAAAATAAACAAAGTCTTACCCGCCACCTCTCCCATGCTTACGTAAACATTTGTATAATATGCATTTTTCTTTTAATATATTTCGTCCTTTTTATTGTTTTATAAGCAGCAGTTATAATTCTAGAAATAAAAAAATAGGCTTAGGATAGAGCACTTTAACGCACAAAAATATTAATTTAAACAAATTTTACTGACTATATTCACCATAAAGCAAGGTACAAATATGACAATATTAATTATAATATCACGAACAAAACAAACATTCTTAAAATTTTTGGTTTGTATATGTCAACATTCAAATACAGAAATACAAAAAAATACCATAGTTTATTATTGTGACCAGTCAACAGAGTCAATCATAAGAAATAGATCTGTCTTATAAAGTCAGTGTTTCCATCTCGCAGAGTAAAGATCTCTGGAGATGCCTTGAGCAATGGCTGGCAAAACGTGTAAACGATTTCAATTTGACGCGGTCCAAACTCAAGAACCAAGATTCCTCAGTTCCAGTACCTATACCTCAAATGGTTTTAACATTCACCTTATAAAAAAAATCATAGTAGATTGGAATTATTCTTAGTCACTAATTGCATTATTCTTCCATTTTTATTAGAAACAATATCAAATTCCTTGTAGGACTTTGCTTGTAATTTAAATCTACGCCACACTTCGTTTACTAACTACATTTTGTACTTTTGTATTTGCTTGAGATTTTTTAAAACTTTCAAAAATTTTTTGGTGTAACTTGGTGTATTTATTTGAAACCACATTTCGATATTTTGCGCCGTAGCTCCCATACTCGATTCTAAGTGAGTACCTAAATGTATTCATTATTTGTGGAAATCACCAAAAATGTGTATTGTTTTGAAGCATGGGCGCTGTCAGGAGTACTCAGCCACTTAACCGGAGTGTCAAAACCATCAAAATAAAGCCACCCTATTGGTTTAATTTGACAATTTGCTTACCCAGCCGCTGAGTACTCTTGAATGCGCCCCATTGTGTGGGTGGGTTGCCAAATGTGTAAACCAGTAAAAAGCTGCTGCTGACGTTATCCCAATCTAGACCCCCACGTCATCAAAAATAAGCAAAATTAAGACCCCTCCACCCACCTATAGTGCTTACGTAATACTTGAAAGGACCCATATTTAAAATTGTGCTTAAAATAAAAATAATGTTGTTTTTATATGATATGAAATGTGACATGTATTTTTTTTCTGTTCGGTTTTATATTTTAGTCTTATGCCCATAATTTTACTATTATTAAGGATCTGAATGTCTAGGACTTATTATAAATATTAGATATCTAGTTATATGGTTTAATTAATTTAAAAATGTTTTGTTTTATAGTCCTTATTGGCGTGCGACCTTGTCTCCCCTCGATAGGCGGCGTTATCCCACCAAATGGGGCAGCTCTGCCCATTGGTAAGGTCTTAAAAACATGAAGTTTTTATACTAAAACGTTGATTATTCTAAAAATTATTCATACCTTAATATAAACAATAGATTTGGGCAATCAACAACCTTTTAATACAAAGTTATATGTTACTGACACTAGTGACACTTTACAATATTTAAATTTGCTTAAGTGAGCGGGGCTTCCCGGATCTCCGCTACAGTGTTAATAAAAATATCTAAAATTCCTATTTACATATTTATACAAATACTAAACCCATGGTCTGAAATCATACAAAAAAAAGAACCTTTTTAGAAAGTCAGCTTGATTACTTAGATCTGCACACTTTTTGCTTATGTTTTATCTGCATTATAAACATATACATATTAATAAAGAAAAATAAATAAATAAATTATCCAAAAATTAAAGATTTTTTAAGAACCCAAAGAATTGGTAAGAGACAGAGTGCACTCTCCTATGTTCGTTACAGCGCTGGTTTCGAGCAAACCTATGTTTTGTAAAAATGAGCCTGCTGTATGATGAATTACGGGTTCAGGTCGTCCGCTTTGGTCATTTTGATCATTTTGGTCCAATCGAATCTCTACAAGTGGCTCCATAAGGTTGGGGTCCATGGTGCTACTTGAGTCTTCAAACTAAAACAAGCATGTTACTAAAGTACAGTTATTTGGTACCTATTGAAAATATAATATTGCTGCGATATTACAGTTATAAATATATATGGTAGAGCACCCTTAGAGAGAAAAAAAAATGTATATTCTAGTATTTGGTTTCTATGTACGATCTTAAAACTTATTTTTCATAAAATTTGTTGTTGCTGTTGCCATGTAGAACCATTTTTTTAAATTTCCATTCTGAAACAAGAACAGAATACCATCCGCATAATACTCTTAATAAACTTACATGCTCTGGACTATCTTTTATAATAAGGGGTTTAGTGAGGAATTCCAAATCACCAAATGGCATGTTTGTGATGTCATAGTTTTCAGTGCTTTTATCAGTTTGAGGTACTGGGGTGTCGAATTTATGTCCAGGACGAAGAACAGAGGCTGGAAATAAAAATGGTTTGTCAAATGTGTATAAAACTAAAATAAAAATTTAAAAAAATATAATATAAATATTAAACTATATGCTATAGAAACTCAGTACAGTTTTAGAGCCGTTTTACAAATACCAAAATTAGTGTTTTACACCTTAGTTTTAACTAAAATTATTCCAGTTCTGAAAATGATCTATATAATTTAATTATAGAAATAAATGATGTTATATAATAAAATTTAAATATGGTTTTAAGATTCTTCAAGTCATTGGTAGGGTTAAAATTCATGCGGTTTCACCCGCCAAATTAAAATTAATATTTCTTTATGTGAGACTCCTTTTTGCAAATATCCCTATTTAAATTTATGCTTAGTACCACCAAGGGTCATGTTTCTTATTCAAATATGCATTAATATAGTTTTATCCGTATCCCTCACAAAACTAGCCAGAACCCCAACTCTTATGACGGCCGGCCGCACACATCCTAGTTTCTGATCCTATCATCGGTTACGATTATCTGAAGGTCCACTGATATATGATATTTTTACATGCTGCCCTATCTGAAGTCAGATTGGATGTATGCGTCGCGGTCATAAAAACTAACAGTAGACCTTATCGTATTCGAGAAACGTGTCCGATAGTAAGATTAAAAAGTAGAATTTTTGCTGCTGACCTTAAGTAGGATTCAGTTTACTGACAGTTATTTATTAGTTCAGTATTTCTGGGCAGAAGCATCTCATTATTTCTAGCAATCATTTCTGAAATATATTAGAGTACCAAAAACAAATCACTAGAATTCTTATATTTGTAAAAAGAGTCTTACAACATCAGGGAGCTTAAAATAAAAACATACCAGATTGATTTAATCGTGGCCTACCCCTTGGACGCTTAATCAAGGGTGTTGAAACTGAAAAAAGAAAAAAAATTATAATGAAAGAATATCGTGGCCTGTTTTATTATTTATTATTTTACTCTATTGTCTCAAAAACATGTTTGTTAATTTTTTCGCATTTTATTGGAAAACATTTTTTTATAGGTACCTATAAAGCTAAAGTACTAATAACATACAATGGGTATCTAGAGCAAAATAAGCAGCAGTTTACGAATATTTAATTTAAAGCTTTGCCAGGTGGCATGGAACTCGCGTTATACAGGTGGTCCCTAAGTAATGGGCCTAAATACAACTGGAGAATTGTGAAGTTAAAATATTGCGATTTAACTAAACTTACCTCAGCACAAAAGTGGTTATAAACTGAGACACAGGTTCGGAAATGAGCTATTCATATAACGTACTTATTTGCTAAGGTCGGCGGTTTGGTTTTCATACTGGTATGGATAAATACATTAAATCATTCCTTTATCATGAGGCCGATGTAGTTATAGCGAATACGCTGTTTTTAAAAGCATTATTGGGTTGCACCAAATAACTTAAACGCGAATATCTTGAGGTCTTTTCAAATATTGATCTTAGAGTTAACCTTATCCATGAAACCCGTTCAAAAAGGATCGGACAGTCTCTACCCGTGTTCATAAATTGATCGGATCCTTAACTCGGTTGGATCCTGCTGACCTAGGTTAAAGCCAGGGTTAGTCGGGTTAAACGAAGTGTCAACATCAGCTGTTTAGTTTTTGTGTTTCAATGATTTATCTCGTGTTTATTATAAGTGGAAAAATATAAAAAACAATAATTTGATTTCTAATGATTATTCATAGCTTATTTCTTATTTTATTTATTAAGACATTTATTGACACAATACAATACAATATACTATACTATGCCAAAGGGCTATTGACCTAGGTCCTGCTGCCCAGTATTTTTATATAAACAGTATAATTTTAAATAAGTCTTGTGATAATGGTATGGGTTTCAAGTCGAAAGATAGAGAAAAAAAAGCAAGTATGTATTTAAAAGAAAAATTATTCAATGTTCATTTCTGGTAAATGTTCTATAATTGTTCTGGTTGGAAAGTTAAATGCTGGGTTCTCTTGCTAGTAACCAGTTCTCTGTGTGCATAGTGGTTGGAGAAGGGCGATATTGTGCTGCTTCGAGGCAAATTTCTTGGATAACTGTTTTAGCCTGGTTGGATGTGGGTGGTGTCATATAGTAGCTGATTTGACGGATTATGTAGTGGATTCCTGGGATGTCGTGTTTTTGTTATTATGCGAAGAGATGTATTTTCAGCAACTCCAAAATTTTCTTCAATGCTGTTTTTCTTGGATTAAGAAACATTGTACGACCATATTAAAGGAGAGGCCTGCATATGGATTTGTATATTCGTGTGGCGGTTGTTTTGCTTATGCCTTGGTCCTTGTATGTTAAAATTCTGAAATGTTTGGCCTTGGCTATAGTCTTTTTTTTAATAGAATTAGATGTATATTGGTTAAAGTTCAATTTATTATCAATTGTTATTCCAAGATATTTCACTGATGCTTTTGGCTGTATTTTGTGGTTGGCTATCTTAATTGTAGGAGAACTATCTTTAATATTGTGGTTATAGATAATAAACTGAGACTTTGTAGGACTTGGATGTAATCTCCAACCTTAAATATTGTGAAAATCTATAAAAAATCACTGCACGACCAAAACAATGCAAAAGGGTTATGTTTTGTTTTTGACACGAAGCCCATAAATGTAGGCTAAATATATCATATGTGTTCAGAAAAGAATAAAAATCTCAGTGAATCTTAAAAACAGCTGATTGGATCTACCCAAGCCATCGGATCAATATTTGAAAATGCCTAAGAAAACGATGGCTTAGAGCGATTCTTATAAAGTATACCTTTTTTGTGTAGAAACCACAGGAGAGTTTATTGGTTTACTTAGATAGTACATACAGAGTAGCACATAAAAGTTGAAGCGTTTTTAGAAATTTAAATTAGTATTGGTGGTGCCCCTGGTTAACACCTAAAAATTAACATAATAAGTTATTAATAGCAGTCGAGATGTCGAAAAACCCCTAGATACCGAGTTTTATTACAATATTCAAGACATATCAGATATTATCGAAATAATTTAAAAATATTTTATAATTTTTGACACCCTGTATCTCAGGTAATATCAAGTTTTCTACTGAGATAGGTTGAGTTAAATCGCAATGGCCCAAATTCTTAGAGACCACCATGTAATTGTTTAGTAAGGTCCATAAAATGTGCAACAAAAGAAAAAATTCTTTCTTTGCAATTTAAAAAACCAGTAATAATTGACGTAGTGTATTTTACATTTCTGATGTAGGATTCAATATAGAGACAAAATTTATAAAATTATACAGGGTGGTCCATTTAAAAACATACTTAACAATAAAAATGTTGTTTTGAGATACCTTGTATATTTACCAATACTGACAATAAAATTAGTGTGTCCCAACAAACATTATTATCTTTACTTTCTTTTTGTATCTTATACAGGGGAAAAGTTATTTTGTGTATAATAGAGTTGGGACACCCCTATACAGACTGTCCACGGATGGGGTTAACAAGAGGACAAATGGATCAAAAATATCATTTTTCTAATAAAAGTCATCCTTCATAAAAATTTTTGCTTGTAAAAATATAAGATTCACGAAGAGAAAATGTTGATCTTGTAAACAGGGTTCCCAAAAATTTAAAAATACGATTTTTCTTCAAAAGTAAACTAGCTTTATTTTTCATTTTTAGGCAAAATATCATTAGAAAAATTTATTTAGAATAATGTTTTTAATCGATAACCACAAAAATACAAAATTTTATTGAACTCCATAATTTGGAGAAAACGCCTTAATCACATTCGTTTACAGCTGAAAAATTATGTTTTGTAGGAATTTGAAGAAAGCAGGTGTTTGAAAAGCAAATTATGAAAGTTTTTTAGGTCATTTATTACAAAAATTTAATAATTAATTTTTAATAACTCCAAAATCAGTTTTATGTAACTTTTTGAAACCCCTGTAAAATTAATAAAGTCATTCAAAATGCTATTCTAAATAAATTTTCTAAATATTTTGCTTAAAAATGAAAGATAAAGGTAGTTTCGTTGTATGAGAAACGGTAGTTTACTCTTGGAGAAAAATTATGTTTTTTAAGTTTGTATACAAAATCAACATTTTCTCTTAGTGAATCCAATTGTGATGTGAAAATTTTGGTCAATTTGTCCTCTTGTTAACCCCATCCGTGGACAGTCTATGTATCAAAAAAAAAATAGCTACATGTTAATCCGCGACTTAAACGACGCTTTAAATCAATTAAATAAAAATACAAACCTGGTGGATACTTCCTCGGCCTTCCTCTTCCCTTTTTCTGAGCCACACCACTCACAGGAGCACTTAGAGTAGGCTTCGGGTAAATAGGTTTCCGAGTTGGTGTACTTACAGCTATCGACTCAGGAATTTTTGCAGGTAGCGACATTCTCGGCATAAGGTCTTCTCGTTTTACGTGGTCGGATAACTCGGCGACATTATCTCGGGGTGGAAGAATTTCAACATGACCGATAGTCTAAAACGATAGAAAAGGGGGAATATTAATTTTTTGATTTTATTTTTGTCAAATGTAAGTATTAGAAGTGATCAATTAAATTTTCGTAAAATTATTAAATTTATAAAATTTATCCAACTGTGCTCTCTGTCTCAGCCTTCAACCTTTGGTTAGGAAACCTAATATCCCTTATGCTGCGTCCAGACTTGCAACAATTCGCCGCGCCAAATAGCGCGCACATTGCCCCACATAGCGCGGACGTGGTCGTGGACGGAATTCACGTTGTTTTTTTGCATCAAAGTAGCGCGCAAATAGGTTGGTTTGTTTGGACGGATGTTTGGCGAATCGTTGCAAGTCTGGACACAGCTTTAGAACAGCTTTTACAATGTCGTGTCAACTCTAACCTAAGGGTTAAAAAAGCATAAATGATTGAAGTCCTAACTAAAAAAATATGTCAATGTCATGTTAAATCCCTCCTTAACATTAGAGTTTGATTTTTATTAAATATGGTTCGTTTCTAGGATAGTACTTTAGTAAACCAAGGATTGACACGACATTGTAAAAACACAGCTGTGCCTTTACCAAGGCCTTTCCTTTACAATGTCTTGTAGAAACGAAACATATTTTATAAAACTCAATACATTACCCATGTTAAGTAGTAACATTACGCGACATTGACATACCCACCATCAGTACTTTAACCCTTAAGCTAGAGTTAACACGACACTGTAAAAACGGGTATTTTGTTACCCAAATCGCAAACCTCGTAACTCGGGAATTAATTAAAATTGAGATTTAGGAAAGCTTTAAACCTCCATTTTTTTAAAAGATCTATTTAATAGTGCTATAACATATTAATAAAACATAAAAAAACATATATTACTATTATTCATTTCATTTTTCTCATTTCTATTCCTTATTTGTAAAATTCGCCATGAAAAATCTAGCATATAAATTAACCGCTGGCGCGAGTCGCTTTCCTCCGCTTTCGGCAATGCGACATCGCAATCCGCGATTAGCATGTGTATTGCAAATATAAAACGGACTGAAGTATACACCTCATGCGAAGTTTTGTTTACGCTTTGACTCTTTGACGCTCCGTTGCCATGACAACGCTATACTTGCCAGTGGCCAGAATCGCGGGCTGCCACATCTGGCATGGCATGCGACTCGATGTCCGAGTTTGATTTTTCGTGGCGCGCGTCGTGCAAACTTGTGCTTGTGTAGGACACGTCAGTTAACGTTTCAGTTTAGGGACGTCGTTTACGGGGTTATACTGTTGGTTTTGAGTTAACAAAATGGCTCTTTGGCGCTAGGAAGATGTACTGCGTGATTTTATAGATATGTAGCAAGGTTATACATGCTTTTTGAAAGTTAAAAGTAATGAATACATTGACAAAAATTTTAAAAATCTCTTTGCTGAATCACGTTTATGTTTAAGTTGATCACGCCACCAGCTGCCAAAACTGACGCAGAACTGACAGGTACATCTGAGTCGTGTGTATCAAAGGCTTAATTTGACATTTGCTTTCATGCAAGTGCGTTTCAGGTTTGCATGACCGTGTATACCCCGGTAAAAAGATAGTATAGGTTTTGGTCGTTTCGTTGGTTTTTACGTATTATTTCGATTGTTTCCGTTTGAGTATTATTCGCTACAGTGATTTTTCACAGGAAGAAATTAAAGTATAATACAGAGCACTTCTCTATGAAATATTAGATCAATTTTGATGGAAATGGAAGTAAGATTCGAAGATTGTTACGAACTACAATTTCTTTGTCTTGCTGATACTGCAAAGTTAGGCCAGTATAACCAAACTTTTTCCACTGATTCTTTTCAAAATTTATTGGAGATATATGCCGAATCATTTTTAAAAATCAGCGGCTCAAAAATAAACTTGACCTAATATTTGCTGATAAAAGTTATAGAAATATTTCATTGCAGCAGTTAGTGAAACAAGTTGGCGCAAATAAAGACATTTTTACCGAGGCTTATAAACTTTTTCGCTAATTTTAACGATACCGTCGACAAGCGTATCAGTGGAACGGAGTTTTTCTTGTCTTAAGCGTTTAAAAACTTTCTTAAGAAACACTATATCTCAAGATAGACTTTTATCTTTGGCCAATATTTCAATTCATAAGGAGTTTCTACAGGAACTGATAAAAACTCAACCATTTTATGAAGATATAATTGATAAATTTGCTGCATTAAAAGATAGAATGATTGATTTGGTGTATAAAGTTTAGATATTAAGACTTTTTACTTAGACTTTTGATAGTTGAGTATTTTCAATTTTGCTAAAATGGCGAATGCACTTTTTTTCCCTTCCTGCACTACACCTGTTTTTAGATCCGCGAGCCGCCACTGGATGAATGTACTTACATATAAGTTGTCTGATGATTCTACTAGCCCTTCATATTGAGGCATTTCATGGGCTTTTCGAATATGATGTTTCAATTTATCATGTCGTGAGAACGCCTTGTCACACTGGTTGCAGGTATAAGGGCGTTCTCCTGTATGAACCAACTGATGACGGTTTAAATGTGAAGCTCTCTTGAAGCTGAAAGAATAGAATAGAAAACTTCTTTATTTCAAATTAAATTATTTATACAAATTATGCAAACAACAAAAAATGAAATGACGTCAACAAAAAGAAAAGAAAAACAATAGTCAAGATAAAAATAATAATATACATACCAATACACCAATACTATACAGGGTGTTTCACAACTTATCCGACAAACTTTAAGGGCTAACTCTACAATAAAAAATATGAAAAAACCTTTATATAACATATGTTCTAAACGTCTTAATTTTGGAACTACAGGGTGTTAAAAATTTTAAAAAATTGTTTCTTTTAAAATAACTACTAAACCAATTTAGATGTTTTTAAAGACTGGGGACGTCTCCTATGAACCAAAAGACATTTTATAGCATACAAGAAAAAAATTTATCAGTGTCGTTCATAAAAATATTTTTTAAAATTCCCATTGTAGTTTGACAACAAATTTGTTTTTTTGACTTTTTTGATTTGATGCACGGCTTTCGCGTAAATAAATAAAAACCATTTTCGCATGGTCAAATGCCTTTCTAAATACAGAATAAATATTGAAGGTAATTTTTAAATGTATAATTTGATATTATTCATACGAAATGACCGTACCAAGAAATGGTTTTTATTTATTTACGCGAAAACCGTGCATCAAATCAAAAAGTCTGAAGATCAAATTTGTTCCAAACCTAATGAGAATTTTAAAAATTATTTTTATTTCAGAGAAATGCAGTGGCGTACCATTTTTAATATAAAAATATTTAACTTTAACCTCTCATGGACGACACTGATAAAAAAAAGAACTTATTGAATGCCAACAAATGTCTTTTGGTGCATAGGAGGCGTTCTCCAAGTTTTTTCAAAGTAACTAAATTGGTTTAAAAGTTATTATAAAAAACACAATTTTTAAAAAAATTTAACACCCTGTAGTTGAAAAACAAAGCCGTTTCGGACATATTTTATATGAAGTTATTTTCATATTTTTTATTGGAGAATTAGCTCTTAAAGTTTGTCGGATAAGTATATATATATATATATATATATATATATATATATATATTATATAAGTTTTTTAAAATAATCTTTCCTTTGTAATATTTTTTACATTATTATCTAATTTATTATACAATTTAATGCCCATATAATAAGGGCTTTTCTCAAAGATTGTTAATCGATGGATTGGATAATTTAGATCTCTTGTTCGGTTATTAAAATTATAAAAAGAATTAAAGTTATTTATTTATCATAATTACACATTACAGAGTAAAAACTCCAATTAGTGTTAAATAGTACAAACTACAGAGCCTAAATAATAATATACATATATAAGGGTCACATAACGTAACAAACAGAAAAAAATATCCACACAGCAGTACAAGTTAGTGTAAAATATTTACATGTCTCTTAAAACTACCAAGTTATAACCATTACATTGCTACATTTAATTACTGGTTTTGACTACCATTATATTCCTGTTTAAAAAAAGTACCTATTTACCTAACAGAATTAAAAATCATATTCAATTTGCAAGCGATTTGCTTAGAGGCTAGGGGTTAGAGACTTGCATAGCGGGAGCGCGACCCTAAAGAACTTTGGACACCCTGTATAATTTAGAATTACAAAGAATTGTTCATACCTAGCTGGACATAACACACACTTATATTTTCTTTGTTTCATTGCCCAATTATTTCGTCTTCTTTCTTCAGGCGACATTTGTACCTCAGCTTGTCCAGTAGTAATCCTTGGTGATTGTGGTTCTTCTTTAATTGACAAATTTAGTGACAAGTTAGCTTCTAAATTAGGGGTGGAAGAAATAGACGTATGGGAGGTCGTAGGGCTTGTGGGAAGACATTCTAAAATAAAAAGGAACAACTTTTGATACTTTTATGAAAAAAAACTAGTTTAATATTGTCTTAAAAATGTAAAAATTTACAGGGTGTATCATTTAAAAACTCAAAATCGGAGCCATTTCTGCTGAAACTGGAAGTGACTGGAAAATGAGATATATGCTAAGACTGCCCTCTTTCATAACATGTATCTGCTGTATAGGTAATGGTTAAAGGTATATCGGCCAGTAAAGCAACATCAAAGGATGTGCGATTAGTCCAATTCAAAATGTTTACATGCCGGTATTCACTTTAAACTGTCTGTATATTAAATCTCATTGTAATATAGCTAATACTGTAAAAGTTATACCTTGTCTAATAGTTTCGTTGACACCCGGTTTACGAATTAAGACTATTACCACTTGTATGTACTTGGATTTTTTAAAAAGCATATTACCAAACTTTTTAGACCCTTTAAAACTTAAAAATATAAAAAAATGGACACGCATGTTTTAAAATTTATTAACACTTTCAATGTACACCCTCTAAAATATACAGAGTGTCCCTAAAAGGTCTGTACAGGGTGGCTCGAATTCGACGCTCATCATTGGGATTTCGTAAACCATAAGAGATACAGGATCGGTTAAATGGAGGCAAAGTTACGCAATTTGATGCTCAATAAAATGCCGTTTTGCGTTTTAAAAATTCCGAGTACTTCTGAAGATATTCGAAAAAACCGGAATTTTCAATTTTGGTTTCTATTGTTTCCTGGCTATATTTGTTAAGATAACTTAAAATGAAATACAAGTTTTCATGGCCACTTTTTCTGCTCTATAATTCAGTGTGATTAAATATTGAATCTGACGTTTCGGCTTCTGGCGACCATCATCAACTTAATTTTTTTAAATACGGACCTGATATTTTTTTCACTTTAATTAAATCCTTTTATCACTCTTAAAACACTATATATCGCCACTTTGATATTTGGCGACGTTTCGTACAGAAAATTCCATCGCCAGAATATTGCATCTTTATTTCACCATAATAAGGCCCTGAACTACATTTTTAGGTAAGAAGGTAAAAAAAAGAATAAACTTATTACATATTCGTAATCTTTTTATTAGAACTCATTGATATCTAACAGCGGAAATTAATTTATTAACCGAAAATTTCAAAACAAATCAGCTTACATAAACAATTTGTAATACTATCTTGATGCCCATATTAAAAATAAAATAATTTAATCACTATTATAAGTGTTCAAAGAGATAACCTGCCGCCTCGATGCATTTTCTTGCTTTGCTTTGTATTTTTAATACAGCTCGATTAATTGTTCTCGCAGGAATGGCAGCGACTTCTCTTATCAAATTTTGTCGTAGTACTTAAAGGTCGTGAGGTGCATTTTTAAATAAACGGTTCTTAAGATATCCCCAAACGAAATAATCTAGGGGACTAAGATCTGGGCTCCTAGCGGGCCATCTTGCAAAACTATTTATTAGGAAATATATGGTAAAGGAATTGAGCTACTTCCCTTCCATTGTGGGCATGAGCTCCGTCATATTTCTTGAAATACTGCCAAAAGTTGATTATCTAAGGCGTCTAAGACATCATTTCTAATCAAATTTAGATATCGTTCGGAAGTTAAGGTCCCTTCGTAAACGAAAGGTCCAATAATTTTGTTTCTCCACATACCAATCCATACATTAAATGAAGTTCTCCCTTGAATTCGTACCTGCTGGTTAGTTTCTGTTAATAAAGTAATTTCCGCTGTTAGATATCAATGAGTTGCAATAAAACATTATGAATATGTAATAAGTTTATTCTTTCCTTTACCTTTTTACCTAAAAATGTAGTTCAGGGCCGCATTATGGTTAAATATATGCATTCTGGTGAATTGTCTGTACGAAACGTCGGCAAAATATCAAAGTGGCGATATATAGTGTTTTAAGAGTGATGAAAGGATTTAATTAAATTGAAAAAATATCAGGTCCGTATTTAAAAAAATTAGTTGATGATGGTCGCCAAAAGCCGAAACGTCAGATTCAATATTTAATCACACTGAATTATAGGGCAGAAAAAGTGGCCATAAAAACGTGTTTTTATTTTGAGTTATCTTAACAAATATAGCCAGGAAACAATAGAAACCAAAATTGAAAATTCCGGTTTTTTTCGAATATCTTCGGAAGTACTCGGAATTTTTTAAAACGCAAAACGGCATTTTATTGAGCATCAAATTGCGCAACTTTGCCTCCATTTAACCGATCCTGTATCTCTTATGGTTTCCGAAATCCCAATGATGAGCGTCGAATTCGAGCCATCCTGTACAAACCTACACCACAAACTACTTGGGCCAAAATAAAACAATATAACACAATTTACCTTTGTAAAAAAGTTTATCATTTGCGAGATACAGGGTGTTAAAGTTTAAATTTAATTCTGGTTATTATTAAATTTTTTCTTTTTAATATGTATTAGACATTTTTTCACAAAAATCAGTTTAAGAAGGATTTTCAGGATAAGGAATCGAAATTTGCTAACGTTTCTGTGACAAAATGTAGAGGGAGCTACCTGCAATCCTTTATTTATGTTTAAATTGTCATAACTTTTTTTGCCTTCATATTTCATGCCTTATATATTATATACCTAGTAAATATCGCTACGAGCAACCGTTTCTGAGATATTTTATATTTGATGTTCTATTTTATACAAAAATATTCTATTGCCTTCCTTCACGTTTTATCTAAGCCACCCGGCAGTCTCTAAAAGGTCTGTACAAAATACTACTACTCATCTTTGCGGCCAAAATACAACGATCTAATGTAATTTACCTTAGTCGAAAAATTGATTGTTTGCGAGATACAGGGTTTCCATTTTATTTTTTTACTTTGATACACTATATCTCGCAAACGATTTTTTTAAAGTAAGGTAAATTGCGCTAAATCGTTTTATTTTAGCACAGGGAATTTATTGCAGCACTTTGTCCAGACCTTTGAACGTGTGAAATAAAACCTTTTATCTGGAATATCTTAAAAACATTTTCTCGTAGCGATAATAACTAAGTATTCCTTTTTGTTTAGAAAATATGATAGAATAGAACTTTTTCACTAGAGCTATAATATACGGTGGCGCAAAAAGTTATGGCATTTTGAACATAAGCAAAGGATTGCAGGTGGCTCCCTATATATTTTACAACAAAAGCATAAGGAGATTTCGATTATCCTACCTTAATTCAATTCAGATCACCTGCCATATTAAATCTGAGTTACGAGGAAAGGTTAAAAATAATAAACTTAACTATCCTTAGGGAATATGGAACTAGTGGAGATCTAATAGAGACCTATAAAATCCTCAATCGTCATTACTCCATAAATTTGAATTTTTCACACTTAATAACGGCAGAAGACTACGGGGTCATCAATATAAACTCGTGAGTGATGGTTTTAATAAACTGTGTCATCAGCATTTCATTTTTAATAGAGTAATTCGTAAGTGGAATGCTTTGCCAAATGAATGTGTTAGTGTTGGGAAAATAAATTCTTATAAAAAATCAGTATGACAGACTCTGCAAGTAATAGTGTAAATAAACTAGTGTAAAAATAGTGTAATAAAACAAGTTCATACGGCAACGCCACCTAACTTAACCTTAATAATAATGTGCATTAGCACGGAAATAGACATGACCTGCGCATTTCTTACCTGTCGATTTCCTAAGGGATTTGTCCGAACAACCGCTTGTTCTTCTTTCACCCCCTTGTTTTGCCAACTTAGGTGGATTGTTTTCTACTTCAGTATCAATGGCGTCTTTCTCAAAATCCACTGCGACCCTTTTCTGACCCCTGAATCTTGTGTCCCTTCCAGAATTGTTAAGCGAAGATTTGCTATTCTAAAAAAACTTTAGTTTAAAGGACTCCGTATCATTTGCATTGGAATCCGGCATCGGTGAATATTGAAGATTGTAGTATGTTAGAGTTTCATCCCTACTGGTAATATTTTCATAAAAATTTCGAGTGGTCACCGGTGACATTTTGGATTTAGGACTGCCTAAAGTGACGTCACTGGATGGTATAACGAAGGCACAATATATTACTATATTTTAAACACAAGGAAAAAGATAGAAGATGGAAATTTGGGTTATTTGGATTAAAATTTATATATTTAAATTTAAAAGATCGAATTAGTGTGATCCAAATCATACCTTAGAAAAATTGTGCTAATACAAATATATTTAGGTTGGTTTAAAAATGGAATGAATATTACTTGCAACAAACTATTTATTTTGGTCTATTATAATGGCTAAAGCATGAAAAATATAATGAAATATATTTTTACGTAATTATTGCATCAACGCAACTACAGGGTGATTAAAAAATAAGGTTAGTGACATATACAAGGTGGCGCACCGCAAAGGCTTCGGCCTCATACAAAAAGGGTAATACTTTTTTAAATATTTTTTGACAGGCATATGCAGGTAGTTAATAAGTAAAACTTAAAATTATGGGGAGTTATAAGGGGTGTTTCAAAAAAAAAAAATATATCAAACATATACATATACAGGGTGTAATTTCATTGATGGCTAAAAATACATGATGATTCCTTACCCCATTTTAGGGAGAAAATTTCATATTAACATATGTCCTAAACCTCTTAACTTTTAAGCTACAGGGTGTTAAAGTTTAAGAAAAAAATCATATTATTTCCTAACATTAAAACTGTTAGAGATATTTTCATGAAATTTGGCACGCACCTACTCAGCAGCAATAGGCATTTTTTATTGTGAAAGATTTTAAATTATTTTTACCAGTGGCATCCGTACGGGATGTATACTGTAGATTAAAAAAATATATAGCTTTTCTCAAAAATAAAAATTATTTTTAAAATTTCTGTATTATTTTGCAACAAATTTGACCTTCTGATATTTTTTCTGTCCGATGCACCGTTTTCGAGTATTTATTTTTTTTTATATCTAGGTTGGTTGGCCTTACATATTAAGTGTTTTGGCCATGGAACTACTTATTTTAGTCGCATATTTATAACGTAAAAAAATAAAAACCGTTTTTGATGCATGTTTGGTACAGCGAAATTATTTTAAACTAGTACGCTAGTGCCCTATTTTTAGTTTTTTTAATACAAAAACGGTTCATCGGTTAACAAAAAGGCAAAGGATCACATTTTTTGCAAAATAAATGAGGTTTAAACAAATAATTTCTATTTATGGAAAAAGCAATGACGTACCATATTTTTTAAGAAAAATCTTTACTATTTATCCCATACGGACGCCACTGGTGGAAATATTTAAAACTCTTATACATTAAAAAATCCTATAGGTACTTAGTAGGTGCGTGCTAAATTTCATTAAAATATATCGAACAGTTTCAAAGTTATGATAAGAATATGATTTTTTTCTTGTAGCTTAAAAGTTAAGAGGTTTAGGACATATGCTTATATGAACTTTTCTTCCTAAAATGGGCTAAGGAATCATATCCTATATTTTTAGCCATCACTTAAATTACATACTGTATATATATATTTTTAATGGAACACCCTGTATATTAGTCGATTTTTGGATTATGAGAATAAAAATAAAGTTGATTTCTTTAGCAATCTCTAAACCAAAAATGGAAGGTTTTTAAGATATTTAGGATTTTTGATAAATTTATAACAAAAACAAAATTTCAATATACCCTACCTTACTACGCATACTTTTGTTTATTATATTACATTATTGGAATTCTAAACTGGAGGATCACTTATATAACATCACTATATAATTTTTTTCCCAAAAATATATAGTCTAGTATACTAGTATATAGTATCCAGAAACTAATATTAAATATTATTTACCCTAAAGTGGATATTACTCGCTTATTTTAATGAAACACACTGTATATTATCCCAGTTTTATATTTTGTGAACAAAAATAGGATAAGATTTTTAGCACATCCTATGCCAAAAATGTAACCTTTTTGAAATATTTGGGATTTTAGAGCAATTTATAACAAAAAAAACTCCATTTTCTGATATAGGGCAACATTGTTAGTTTAAATGGAAAACCTTGCATATTCCTAAAAAAACTCTTTAGTTAAATCTATTCTTCTAAACAAAATGTGACCTAATTATTCATATATTTCAATATATTTTTTATGTTTTAGCCGTTATAATAGTTCAAATTAAATAGTTTGTTGTAAGTAATATTCATTTTAGTTTCAAACTTAAACTATTAAAATTTATTAAAACACAAGTGTAATAAAAAAAATTACCTTAAAATGTTCTGTAGATGCTTTGCAGATTAACAAACTTCAAACGTAAATCTCTTAAATATATGTATTTTTAACCAAATAACCC
The DNA here is from genome assembly GCA_014170235.1 of Listronotus bonariensis. Lineage (NCBI taxonomy): Eukaryota > Metazoa > Arthropoda > Insecta > Coleoptera > Curculionidae > Listronotus > Listronotus bonariensis. The sequence continues at coordinate 67,675 of JACEGR010005223.1, forward strand.
AAATTCCGACCTTCTATGTATGTTTTATAAAAATGGTTTCAAAGTAAAGTAATATGATTATACCATCCATTAAAGCATAAAGTAACATACCTATGGATAAGAGAAACCATGACATGCTAAAATTTTCGTACCGCTTTTGCGGCAGGCTCAGTGCTGCCTGGCGGCAGGCTTGTCATTGTTGCCAGTTTACACTTTAAATGCGTCGGTCGAAGCCTCGCCTCGTGTAACATCAGCGGGGGAGACACGTAAGCTGACAAAAATGACTAACTGGCGGTATTTCAACGAAAAACGAATAAAATTATATTGGGAGTTTTCGCATGACCTGTCCTTAAATCGGCTATTCCATGATAACTCTTATAATTTCCTTACTCTATGATTAAAGTCACTATGGGCAGCCATAAATCCAAAATAGACAGTGTGTCCTAGGACAGGTGTTACAAGAGAACAAATGGGCTAACAATTTTTAAATAATAAAACAAAAATATTGGGTAAACTGGTTGCATGTTCCAAAACGAATTAACACAAAATTTTACTCTAATTGATATTATACAGGGCAAGTTATAACTAAAAATATGAAATATGTCAAGGCAATAACTATTTACTATTTAAAAATAGAACAAAATTGTATAATTAAATGTTGTAGAGAATTAAATTTTATGTCAAAATTTGAAATTAAAGCATGATGAAAAAATGTAATTGTTAATTTTTTACATTACACATTACAAATTAAATAATGGACAAGAGAGGGAAAATTTATTAATTTCAAATATATATTCTTTTAAATTGATGCCTTAACATCTACAACATTTACTTATAAAATTTTGTCTTATTTTTTAAAAATAAAGGTACTTTACTCTTGGCCATTTTTCATATTTTTAGTTATAACTCGCTCTGTGTATTACCAATCAAAGTAAAATGTGTATTTATCAGTTTTGGACCATGCAACCAGTTTTCCCAAAAGGATGTTAAAAAATTCCAAAATTTTTGGTCATTTTTCTCCTTGTTACACCTATCCTAGGACACTCTGTATAAATTACACAAAACATAAATTCTTCTTACCTCATCAACTATACCTTTAATTCCAAAATCATCAGCAACCTCAAATAATTTTTGCATCATGTCACATGATATGTCTGTACTTCCTCTGTATATTAGCTCAATCAAACTCTTCATTTGTTTTATGGGTACACCGTGAACAAGAAACACAACATGTGGTTCGGAATGCTCTTGAAAAATCTAAAACAATATAGTACATATATTTCCTAACTAGTGCTGAAAGTGCCACTTTTCCACACGCGACTGCAGTTGACCGAACGACGCGTAACGGAGTTCGGACAAGCAGTCAAGTGCGGAAAAGGCACTTTCGGTACGTGTTGGGAACGCTTTTTTCCTATGAGCGTACAAGGCAAGCATAAAAACAAACTTTTATTATTTTTTATTTCAACACAATACTACCCAATACGCTACTTGTACCTATTAGTATTGTTGGTAAATGTATACAAACCCTTTATTAAGACTCGCTAATATTTGGTTTAAAATTTTTGTACCTTTCCGCACTAGTGCGAAAAATAAATATTCATTATGTACATGATGAATATCTCGGGAACGAAACGTTTCTGGAAAAAATCTTTTACATTCGTGATCAGCGCCAAAAAAAAACCATATACCAAATTTCGTTAACATCAGGGTTGATCCTACTTTCTAGACAAATACCTGATTTTTTTTTGGGGCGCTGATCACGAATCTGTTAAATTTTTAGTCGAAACCGTTTTATTTTTGAGATATTCAGCATCAAATTTGAAAGTCGAACCAACCTCATGTTTACTACATTCCCCTTTTTTTTATCATAAGATTTTTGATATAATACTAAATTGGCACATAAGATTTTATTTAACATAAAAAAAAATCTTTTTAAAACTTGTTTTTTTTTATTAATTGTATGCCTTTTTATATTAATTTTAAAGCTTCATTTTAAAAAATGTAGTTGTCTGTGACAGCGGTTGGGAGTAAAAATTTGCAATTTAATGAAAAACCGTGTAAAATCAAAAAGGCAGGTTCTAAAACGTGTGTATAAAGTATTGTATGACAATCTGGTGTTATTCAATTGTGTGAAATAAGAAGGAGGAATATAGTGAAAATAAGGTTAATTTGAGTTTCAATTTTCGATGATGTATATCATGAAAACAAAACGTTAGCCCCACTTTCAATCGTTTTCAATCGCAGCGAGTTATAGTGGAGGCGGTGGAGCAGTGTATGCATGGTTGCAACCCCATATGCCAAATTTCCTCAAAATGAGAGTTGCTTCCACTTTCTAGACAATTACCAATTGTTTTTCTTGTCAATAATTACAAATTGCCACTAAAAACTGCCACCCCATGTCAGCCACTATGAGGGGGTCATTTTCATTTTACTACATTTGGAGGTCCATTTTATTTCAGTGCGTTCGTGACAGCTGATTATCAATTCAGTGGTGTCTAGAATTTGTGCATTTCGTTTTGCATTGTTTTGAAAGTAGAATTTGTTGAAAGAGGTTATCCCAAATGTGTTTCCTTTAAAATTGAAGAAGTTGCAACTTAATAATAATTAAATAGTGTTGTATAAATGGTTGTTCTAATAATACTATAAACTATTTCTCCGGCACTGATGTTGATACTTATCTTATTTAATAACATGGCCGGAAAAGGTTCCACGTGACGCCAACATAACCATTTCCAATATGGCTGAATGTCGCGACCCTTTAAAGTCCGACTCTGAACACTAACAGGATAAACGAGTCGGCCATATTATTGGAGAATATCGTCGTGACAATGTGGACAATTAATAGTTTGTTTGTCGCTAGTCAAGGTTAGTTTATATTTATAAGGTTGCGACACATCCTCAACTTTTAGGCGATTCGAAATCGGGGACGCAAGGAAGGGCACTTCTCGATAAAAAGTTGGCAAGACTGGGTAAAATCAAAGCTGATGATCAATCCAGTGGCGTCTAGAATTTGCGCATTTCATTTTGCATTGTTTTGGAAGTGATATTTGTTGAAAGATCTAATTCCAAATGTTTCTTTTAAGTAAAAGAATTTACAACTAAATAATAATTAAAAACTGTTGTGTAAACGGTTGTTCTACTAATACAATAAACTGTATATCTCCGGCACTGATCAACATGACCGAAAAATGGGAGATGTGAAGTCATAACACGTCAAAGCAATATTTTACCACTTTTCCAGATGAATTTTTGACTAAGACATTTTCTCAGTAAAGCCAGGTCATTGTCGGCCGAGAATCTTAACCTTTTCGTTTCTTTTCCACCTGCGACATTTATCCCAAAATAAAAAGCAAGGCTTTATCAAAGAATTAGTAGTTTAACTTTACTACGTGGCTCTTTTACCAAAATATTTGTAGAAATCGTCAAAATAAATAATATAACTTTAAAAAATAAACAAAGAAATATTGTGCGCATGGCAATTCTAATCGATATTTTAAATAGCACATGGCGTTATCTGGCCGCAAATTACTCCATGCGGTAACGTTATTACCACCAGCGACGGTAAAAATCGAATCGCGCATAACTTAACTGTCATAATAGCGCTTACAGTTATACCGCATGACGTTACAGCACCATCCATATCTCTCTATTGCTATAGGGTTAAGGCCCCTACACACGGACGTGGATGTATGAGGACATTTACGTGCATACATGCACGCGTTGCGTGTTTGAACGTGCCAACAGTGAAACTCACGTCACTACGAAAGCGACTGACACGTTTTTGTTTGAGCCTTTATGTATGCACGTACATGTCTACATACATCTACGTCCGTGTTTAGAGGCCTTTAGATAGAAAGTAGTTCAGTGAGAAAATCAAGTGAAACTAAGCTACAGAAATTTAAAATACTTAAAAATGTATAACGAATATTACCAGTAGAGGACCACACACTCATTTATCGATAACTATTCTGCCCTGCTAACAAGAAAGGTCCTATCTGCAAAATTTGATAAATTGACTTTTTGGACTCATAATGTTCGTTAACATATTATTTATATGTGTACAAAATGAAATTGTCCTATATGCGTCTTAACTGCCTTATTCTATACCTAAAAGTTTTGTCCTAAAGCCATGTTCGCTAACATAAATTGTCCGATCTCACATATACTAAGAAAAAAGTCCGTTCTTACTTTTAAAATGCAGTTAGGACAATTTAAGTTTGCATTTTATTCTGAGCAAGATCATTTAGGACAGTTAAGCGTAGCATGAGAGAAGGACATGTGTAATATAACCTCAAATAATTTATTATAAAAGGTGTTTGTTTATTGTCAAACATTGGGCATTTTCTTGTCCTTTTTACATTTTTAACCCCAACCTCCCATCTACGTTTTTAACTTAATAAAGTTTGTGAGAAATGGATGCACGGTAAGTTTACCAATGTTACCTTATGTTTAGGCAATAACTGATTGTAATTCTGGTTTGTAGTAATAGTAATGCATCACTTAGCCGAAACACCGAATGTCGTGGTAAACGATTGGTATCCCTTGCTTTAAATAATCAACTGAAAGAAAAAATGAAGAGTATAAGAAGTTCTAAGCAAAGCAATAAAGCCAAAAGGGATAAAGATCCAGATTATGTACCAGGGCAGTACAAGGAATTCGACAATAATACAAGTGGAAGTGGGTCGGATTCGAGTTACAATAGCCAAACTACCACCCCCCTAGTAAAAAAATACACATATTTGCCGATATATTGATAGCCCCTAAAACGTCCAATCAGGTAGCCAGTAATTCAAGCTACTCGAATATTGAACTAGAAGAATGTAAAGAGAACTTACCCGAAATAGTAGAATCAAAAGAAAACAAATTAAACTCTGTTCAGGATTTTATTCGAGGCAATATTTTACAAGAGATTATAAATAAAGTAGTTGATAAAGCCGAGAGTAAACTTTATACAAAAACTGGGGAAATAAGAAAAAGGAAAACATTTGAAGAACCACTAGTTCAAAGAAAAAAACAAAAAATCGAGAGTTACATAAAGGCTCATGAAGTTAAAAAGTCATGTAAATGCAAACTTAATTGCGCTAAAAAATTTCATATACCAGACAAAAAGACATTAATAAACAATACTGGCTATTGCAAAAAGAACAACAAAAACAGTTTGTTTTGAGTTACGTCAAACAAAGTGAAAAAAAAGGAGTACATCAAAAAAACAAACATCACCAAGAGTGTATTCCTACAAATACTATTTAACATCAGAAAAGGCCGAAAAAGTGCGCGTTTGTAAGATATTTCTTTTAGCAACATTGGGTTATGAAAAAGACAATGACAGAATGTTAAAAAATATACGTAAAACGGATTCAAAATTGATATTACCTAAAAAAGATGGCAGAAGGCGCTCACACCCACACAAAGTAGACAGAAATACAATTATTGAACATGTTAATTCATTTAACCCAACAATATCGCATTACAGAAGAGAGCACGCTCCTCGTAGAAAATATCTCCCCAGTGATATAAATATAACACTCATGTATAAGGATTTTAAATTGAAACATCCAAACACAGACTTTTCTTACGAATTGTACCGAAAAATCGTTACTAATGACCTAAATATATCCTTTGCCAATCTGGGAAATGAAGAATGCTGGGACTACGAAGAGTTTAAAATACACAAAACAGCCACGTCTCATGAAGCTGATGTAGAAAACCATGCTAACTGTGATGTGTGCAAGAAATGGAAAATTCATAAAATAAAAGCAACTAACGCAAGAAAAAATTATCAACAAGATGCAGACAAAATAAAACAAGATGATGAGATTTTTGTAGCTGCTGATTTGCAAAAGGTAAAAAGTTTAACAAAGTACATATTATATTATTTTTACGCCGCGTATCGTGGCATATAATGAGAGCTTCGTCTCACTTGGAAAGAAGTCCAACACCTACCCACTGGCTGTAGTATGGCATGAGGGAATCGCTGGCAGATCCAAAGATGACATAATTTCCACATTATATGCTTTTTTCTGGCAAATAGGGACATTAAACAAATTACAGTTTGACTTGATAATTGTTCGAGCCAAAATAAAAATTGGTCTCTTTTTAGTTTCTTTATGTATTTAGTTAATAGTTCAGAAGTTGCTGTAGAAAATATAATAATCAAGTTGAACTTGCCCTCAAAAGAAAAAAAAGTGTATGATTTTGATGATTTTTGTGAAGTGGTTAAACAAGCCAATTCGTCAAAAGTTAATTTAATAAAAATGCAACTTACCCAATTTTTAAGTTTACGGATTATACATCCAAATATAAATTACAAAAACTTATTTCTCGCGTTTATTTAAAGGATATGGTTTGTCTGCATTTTAAAAGAGGAAATTATTTTTTCTTATAAAACCGAATTTGAAAAGGACTTAAAAGATATATTTTTACGAAATACATTAAGGGCGTTCTAACAAAGCCGCAGGCTCGTAATGTATATCGCGGAGTGGCTTTCGATCGAAAAAATAATCTTATATCCAAATTAGAAGCACACGTTCCTCAAAACCGTATGCATTTTTGGGAAAATTTGCCAGTTAATGAGGACGGTGTTGAAGAAGAAACTGACCAATATTTCTGTTTTTTTATAAAGTTTATATATTTTTAATATGTTTTATACATTTAGGTTACATATATTACAATGTAAATTACATCCTAAGTTAATAAACTATTACAATTAAAAAGTTTTTAGTAAATTAGAATATTAGTTTAATTTAGGACAATTTCAATAAGTAATATATAAAAATGCTATTTCAAATACTAGGCTATGTTGTCCTAAGTGACAATATAATCAAAAATCTACTAATTGGAAAGAGATAAATCAAATTTATGTCTTGCAATTAAATTCTATTTTCCGATAAATTACGTAAAATAAAATATAAAGAGTTTGCTAAAATACCATATGTTATACCATGAAAAGAAACAAAAACCTGATTTCCTCAAAACTTAAATTTTGCAGATAGGACCTTTCATGTTAGGACGGCAGTATTATATTTCTGTTTTTTGCAAAAAAAATCAAAACCACTTGGTAGTTACAGTGCATTTTTCAAGTATTGCTCTCACCTTTTTAAAATATGGACTGCAGCTTGCCAAAATGACTCTGTGAGCTCTAACTACTCCATCTTTGCAATGGACGGTGACATCACTAAGGCTATCGTCTTTAAGGAGGTTCTTTAACATAGTTTCCAAGTTTTCTTGGTACTTCTCTTGAAGAAGGCGAACAGATTTCGCCTGAGGCGATTTCATCTAAAAAGAAAAAGTCCACAATTTCTTTACTAATTGGTATTATCTACTTGTATTACGCTAAAAAATAAATTGGGGTATTGTCAAAGTTGACTTATTTATTTTAACAACCCGTAAAACTCGAAAATAGAAGTCAATTTGTCAAAAATTGTGCTTATAAAAGTTGTAAAGTAAACCATTTATTAACAGTCACTAACAAAGAGAAACAATATAAGACGTTTGCTAAATAAGTAAATATGATATTAAAACTACAATTTGAACTGATAAAAACATTTTAAATTTAATTAAAATAACGGTATATTCTATGTATTTATATATTTATTTAAAAAATAGCACTTTGTTGGATCCAAGATTCAAAAAGATACATTTTAAAGATCATCTGGCTTGTGCGAAGGCAATACAATATATTAAAACATTGATGGAAAAAGAATTAAATACAAAAGAAAAATCTCCCGTTGTCTCTGAGCCAGAGCCTAGTCCTAGTACTTCAAGAAATAAAGAAATATTTTCGATCTGGTCCTTGCATCATACGATGGTGCAAAAATCACAAGACACAATAAACACTGATGATACTCTTCAAGATGAAGTTTCTCTATATGTAAAAACACCAGTATGCGAATTTTCAAAAATCCCTTAGAAATATGGGAACAACTAGCATCGACATACCCAGTCCTATCAAAGCTGGCAAGAAAATTTTTAACTCTTGTAGCTACATCAGTACCATCAGAACGACTGTTTTCTAAAGCAGGACAAACTTTGACTCAGCAGCGAAATCGGGTTAAAAGGAGAAAAACTGTCTAAATTACTTTTTCTTCAAAGTTTAGACAAGAAATATTGAAATTTGGGATAATTTTATAGTATAGGAAAACTGTTAGCTTAATATTTTGAAATGTTTTCAAGTTACTCTTATTATTAAGTGTGTTTCTTTATATTTTGAAAATGTTTAATACTTTTAGTTCATTTGCTGTTATTTTGTGTTTAAAACAAGAATATTATAAATGATATTTTAAATAACGTAATATACATGTTAAATATGAGACTTTTTAATATTTCGTAAGTGTTAGGTTCCTGTATTCAGTGAATGTAACAATGCAATTTACTGTGAAAACAATGAAAACAAGTATGTTAATATAAAATGCCAAAACATCGATATTTTAAGAAAACATCGATGTTTTCATTCCGACTTTTTGTAATATCGATGTTCTCTATCGATGTTCGACATCGATGTTAACATCGATGTTTTTCTTACGATGCGCATCCCTA
>JACEGR010005224.1:0-76155 GCA_014170235.1 Listronotus bonariensis
TAGTGCAATTATTGTGTGGCCAAAAATAATAAAATACAAATTGGCACAAACTTCGAGGCGAAGATTGCAATAAAAAGAAAATGTGATAGTTAGAGGTGTATTTGTAGGCATTATTTTTCCTTAATTTTGCCAATTCTTAATTTCTTATGTTAATATTTAATTATTCTACTTTTAATTATAAATTTATTTAATATAACTGCTCTAACAAATTTTTATTCCACCGCCCATGCTCAACAAATAAACCGCCCTTTGTGTGCTTAAAATTCGTCTTTTGCTGTCTTAATTTAGTTTATAAGAACTTTACCAATAAAAGGGGAATTTAAAGCTAAAGTGGACCAAGTCGATAAATTGTATTTTTTTATTCTATCTATTAATTTATTCACTGCCAGAGCTTTATTGTCTTGGTCAAAAGAGTTTAGGTGTATTAAAGTGTGTAAATTGTTTAAATTTTTTGTGCTACAATGGATCAAGTCGAATTTTACAATTTTAATAATTAATTGCAAAAATATCACTACCGCCTTTAAAATTTGTTGCCCAAAAAATTAAAGCAAAAGGATAAAATATATATTGAAATTATTCTAAAAAGAATATTATTAGCACACCACTAGTATTATCGTTTAAGCTAACATTTTATATAATATGTACGCAAAGTTTTAAATGCTCTTTTTTAAACTTACATTTTATGGACTTGGTCCACTTTGGCTTTAAATCCCCAAATTCCTAATATTAACCACCCTTTACCCGAACGGTATTGGTCCAAAGAGAATTAAAAAAATACTTCTATTTTAAAAAAATGCTGTGGCGTACCATTTTTTTTTAATATTTACCTTAAATCCTTTATGGACGACACTGAAAAAATATTTTTTAAATGCCAAAACATATCTTTTGGTGCAAAAGATGCTCCCCAAATTTTTTAAAAATATGTAAATGGGTATAAAAGTTATTATAAGGAAAGAATATTTTTTCCAAATTTTAACACCCTGTAGTTCAAATACTAAGACGTTTAGGACAAAATATGTTTATATGAAGTTTTTGGTGGAATATTATCATTTATTTTTTTTTCATTTGTTTAGAAACACCCTGTAAAATATTGTACAATTTATTGCTTTTGTTCAAGATAAATTAAATCTGTACCTGCTTTTGCAAGAAAATGATAGGACCAAACGAGAAAATAATAGTTTTTACTTTAGTTCTGCAACCTAATAAAAAATATTTAGGTCCAATTAGGCTGTCCAGTGCGTAACTACAATTTTGCAATGTAGCACATTATACTAAATTATATGCTTTAAGTATTAATCTAAATACTGGGTTACTTATTTGAAGTGAGTAAATTTGAATTTTTCCAGTTGGCTAGACAAAGCGAAATCCTAAATTGAAACAATTATGCGCCCAAAGGATATTTCATTTAAATATTGTTTTATTTATGTCACTTATGTGAACTTAAAAGAAATTATTATGAAATTGTAATGCTCAGTCATGCTACAAAGGGTTTATTTATATCTTTTGCAACCAAAAATACTTTTCTTTGCAATATTTTTAAGTTTTTTGTCTCTATTACCAACCAGAACTAACCTCTAATCTGACGTGAAATTTGTGAAAGTGCAAAAAGACACGAGACAAGAACAAAAATAAAGGACCTTCACCCAAAAAGTAACACATTTTCCTAAGGGGGACTTTTCCCAAAATGCGGTCACTTTTTTGTTTCTAACTGCAGAAAAAAAAGCCTATACATAAACAGATTTTTCCTTACTCCATGGTAAGATTTACCTTGGCCCCATAGTCCCCTAAATATCTCACGTAATTATTGGACGCGCCATAACCATCTTTAAAGGAGGGGCGAAATCAGTCCTTTAGGGGCACCTAAATTTCTAAAAAAAAAAATATTTAGGTAAAGTTAAGACAATATTTATTTCATTCTGAAAGCGATGCCGCTAAGTACAAAAAAATGATAAAGTAAACAAACCTTGTCGAAAGCACATAGCCTCTGACAGAGCCTGATTACATATTTTTTAGATAAATAAATAAAAACATTGCGAAAACACGTATCACGTACTTAAAAACACCCTCTTATTTCGTCTCTGGCCTGCTATAAAACTGAGGCACGTGGCGTACTCGTCAAGTTAAATATTTTTGCTGCAATAAATCATAGTTCACAAAAGGGTTTATTTGCTTTATCATTTTTTGTGTACTTGGCGGCATCGCTTTCAGAATGAAATAAATATGGTCTTAACTATAGCTAATTATTTACTTCCTTAAACTTACTTAAACTTAAGCAAAAATATAATTTTTCTAGCTTTTTACAATAGTTTGTAATATATTAAATTTATAAAATATATGTATTTAAATAGTTTGTTATACACATAAAGATATATTGACAAATTTGTAGGTGACTAGCTTTTTTAAAGAAAAATCAGTTATCTTGTAAATAAGATTTTTAAAATTACCTAAATAATATTTTAATTTATGTATTTGTACCTGAAAAATATATTTTGCAACATAAAATATAATATTAAAGCAGAAAAACCAGCTTTAATAGCATGTTATGTATAATATGTTAAAATATAGGCTTAATAATATTGTAAAGGTATATAATTTTACAAACTCGTTACTAATTGCGGCCTGTCAAATACAAATTGAAAAATATTGAAAATCCAATAACATTTTAATTAATATTTGTGGCATATTTTCTGTTGATGAGAACAAACATTAAGAATATTTTAAAATTCTCATGAATACCAAAACACAGGGTGTAACGAAAGGATCACCAGTAGGTGGGGAAAACTGGCCTAAAATGGTATACCCAGGTAAAATGACACACTTCATAATTTTTGAATTTCCTGCCTTTGCAGCGACCTCTTACGTGTGGGAGCGTGTAATATGACTACTTTAGTTAGTATCGAAATTCCCGTACATGTGCATGTTCCTGATTTTTTTGCACGACATTTTATGTTCAATTTTCACTTCACCAACCGCAAAATAATTTTAATCGATTAAGAAGTTGTGTATATTTATAATTATAATTACTATAGGTTTATTTATACTCTCAAATTAAAGCATGTTTTCTAAATTGTCATTTTTGTGTAAAATGACATGTAATAGGTGTAAAATTACATACTTTTTAACGTATTCGTTAACGTAAAAAACTTTTTTCCTGATGGTTAGTAAATATAAAATGAAATCTTCACGCCAAGGTTGTTAAAAGTGGGTCTATGCTAAATGCCCCTAGTCTTCCCTAGAACGAAGATATTTTTTGTCAACTTTGTTGTTAACCTTAAATAAAAACATCTGATATTAAATTGTGTCAGTCATTTACGCGGTTTAGTCAAAACTTAAATTTTTGTCTAAGAGTAAAGTACATGTGTTTTTGATAATATCGCAAATTGTTAAAAAAAAGATGTTTAGAAATATTAATTTCTTTTAAATATGCCATTGTGTTTATTTCAAAAAAATGGTTATTTTTTTTCTGCGAAAGAATTTTGTATGTAGATTTAGTGTACACATTCTTCTTATTTTGATAGCACTTAATTTAAAAGTTTATTTAAAACTGTCCTCTGACATTTATAATCATGAAATGTTTTGCACTTATGTAGAAACCTAAATTTCTACGTTTAATTGGAAAATACTTTAAATTCTAAACATATTTCCTCCATAGCAATTAGCGATATTAGCAAAAATACAGGTACTTTACTCTTAAGCAAAAATTACACTTCTCCCCAAGCCTCGTAGATGACTCATACCATTTGATATCTGATACTTGCTTTTTGGTTTTGGACCATGCAGAACTTTTTATACAAATAACTTTTCTTCGTAAAATGAACAATAAAAAAGTTTTCCATATGACGCCAACTTACGAAGACACACTGTAGGTATACCTGTAAAAAAATGTAATTTTAATATTTAATAAAAGGCATAAAAAAGTAACAATGATTGCTTTGGAAAATAAAGTGTATCTTAAATATATTGAATGTTATTTTTCTTCATAAATAATTCGTTTTACTTTTTATACACAAACATTAATGAATTAAGTTAAGATGAATGGTGATGTTAGAAATAACTTTGGCTTTACTTTAAGTTATTAAGTTAAAAAAATTTATCATAATCCCCTTACTGCATACATAGTGTCAGAATGTCTAAATACCAGAGTACCGTGAGTGCCGGGGTATTGAATATTTAACCCATCTTTTATCCTATTCCGTCAACGTTATCAAAGCACTGACAACATGCAGTTGCATTTCACAGCACCTTTTAGACAACGCGGTAGTGCTACTACGGACGTTATTTTCTTAAAATAAGTACTATTCAATATTACCATTATCATCTGCGAGGTGCTGAGCTAATAAAAACCCGGGTAGGGAACCAAGATTCGAACCCAGGTCGCTGTGGTGGGAGGCTGGTACGTTAGACCCTACACCAAATATATGAAATGTGGTATTTTTGTAAAGCTCTTTAAAAGACATTTTAATTGGTTGTATAATATACAGGGTGTCCCATTTAAAAAGAAATAAGTAATGTCAATATTTTCTGTTAGCAAAATTATTTTGTGTAATCTTTATAACAAACAAAACAACTTGATTATTTACTGTACAAGTTGGTTTTTGGGATCATTTTTTAAGTTAAAGAACAAATAAAGTAATATACATTTAAAATGTGGACAAGTTAGATTGGACTCACTGTATGTATGTATGCATTTTTACGCGCATTTATTTTATAGATGTAGATTCATGTAACAGAACTTAACTGGGTCATTGGTCACTGTTTGACATTAGGTGTCTGTTGTTAAATTGTTAGAACGAAATATTGGTAAGCATAAAAATGCGCAACTTTTTTCCGATTTAACTAACCCTGTATCTCTTACCTTTCCTGAGATCGTAAGGGTATTTCTTGAATTTGTAACACCCTGTATGCCAAAGGCTAGTATTTAAAATAGATATTTAGGTTGTTTTAGTTATCTTGGTAAATTACTAAGGATTCTAATAATATAACAGTTTGTTTTGTCTAATTCGTGCATTAAAAAAGCATTATTCATTTTTAGTTCTCTGGGCCTCTTTATTTAGAAATATTATAAAAGTATTTTTTAAACATAGAGTTATTCTCATCATTATTATCACCAAAGCAAGAACAAAGATAATGTTTTTATTCAAATCATTTTATTTGATTTATTCATTAATGTATTTTAATAGGTTTTATTTTTAAAGTTTTTTACCTAAATTAAAAATTCTGTTTTATATTTTAAGTTTAAATTAAATTATTTTCTGTCTATTTTTTTGTAGTTTTCGTGTTTTGGACTACCATTCTATAACAATCCTGCAGAGACCTTTTTAAATCTAATATCTCATTAAATTTCAAAGATTATTCTATTTAAAACCAAATATCTTGTATAACACTTTCCTACACTGTATGACGGTAAAAACGCTAATAATATAATAGTCAAATTGCAAACAAGGAATATTATTATTAATGAAAAAATATAATATTTATTAAACATACCTATAGCTCTTTACATGTCCCAATTTTAAAGAAAAGTATAGGGTGCAATTTTCATTACACATTACGATGTACCGTTAATAACAATAAAAAATAGTCTGAAATGAGCTTAAAATAAACTATTAATTAAAGAATTCAAAAAACCCTTCACAAGAGCCATTAAAACGAGGCAAAATTAAAGTAAATTATTCAATTAAATAGCTTAATTACTCTATTTGTTATTTTTACTTCCCACAATTTTAAAAACTTTATCTATATTTAAAAATAAAATTATTAAAAGAAAAAACCACCTAATAAATGTTGGCCTGACCTCCTTGTTTTAGTAAGGAATACTTAACTTTTCCTGCTAAAAGCAAAATATCTTAATTTGCAAAAAAACAAATGCAAACAAAATGGACTTTAACGGCCAATAAATACTAAGAAGATTCTTTTTCTTGTTTTAGATCGTCGAAAGTATGAATATATAGTATAGCTACGGGTACACGGCACACTGTGAAATTGAAATTATTCAATTAAATATTGAGCTGCCCGAAGCAACCCAAGTTAAATGTACTTCTAAAAAGAAAAGCAAATAACAAACAAAAGATATATTTGTGATTTTAAGTAATTATAAACGAATAATATGGCTTTTATTTTTTTAGGTTTTACGGCTTATTTTACTGCTTATTTTAAGGGTTTTTGAACTGCCACATTATAAAATAATATTTTGTTTTCCGTGACGGGAAAAGAATTTAACATTAGATCTCCTTTGACAAGTACTAAAATAAGAATTTTTAAAGGTATTAAAATGAGACTTTAAAAAAAAAACAAGGAGTTTCTCAATTCGCTTTTACGTTACGCAATTACTACGACGTTGATGGACCGATTTTAAAAATTATTTTTTTATTTAAATCGTGTGCTTTCGTGGTGGTCCCTTAATATACCAAGTTGTTCAGGGTGATCAGGTCATGCAAAATCAGCTCTAAGCTGGTGCGGGACTGTGTAGTTGCCCTGGAAGAGGTGGGTGCGCCCAACAAGCTAACCATTGCCTGGGTACCAGGACACGAAGCCACGAGGCAATGAGGAAGCTGATAAATTGGCAAAGGAGGGGGCTGGCAGAATGATGGTAGGTCCCGAGCCCTACTGCGGTATTCCGTTATGCTAGGGTCATCTATTAGATCATGGATTATGAGGGAATCCCAAGACTGGTGGAGAAGAACACCAGGACAGCGTCAAGCAAAAGTATTCATAAAGGCTTACTCGCCGGAATTTACGAAAGACCTTCTGAATTACAACCGGAAGGCAGTAAGAATAATAGTGGGTCAATTAACAGGTCATTGCAGACTAAATAAATACTTGGAAATCATGGGCCTGGTGGAAGGAAACCTATGCTTTTGGTTCTACCAGGAGGAAGAGGAAACCGCAGAACATGTATGGTGCTTCTGTGAAGCCCTTTGTCGTTTGCGGTTTGCAAAGCTGGGTTACGAAAAACCTAAAGTGGCAAGATTTACCAAGGAGCCGGTTTCAAGCTGGTGGAGTCTAATTAAAAAGACCGGCTTGGACAGCGTGCTCTAACCTATGGACGGAGGACACACAATAAACCTGAGCAGGTTGCAGTGATAAAGGATATACAATCCACCTTCTAATCTAATCGAATTTAATCTAATCTTATACCAAGTTAGGATCGCGAACTCTTTTGTCTCTCTGCCGTACGTTGTTCGTGCAGCATAGCTGTCTCTAAGTAGAGAATATCCTCGATAATAAAGAGGCGCATTCAGAATCGACAACCTTAGGGAAAAAATAACCTTTTCACCGAACCAAAAGACGTACTGTTTTTTAGACTACAGTAAAAAATTACATGTACGTATAATTTGATTGGTTAAAAGCGCTACAGTCATGCTAAGCTGTCACATTGGGGGTCAATGTTAGTTCTGGTTAGTTAAATATTGTTTTTTTACTTGCTTTTTAATATGCTTTAAACCTAATTAAAATATTTTATAATCGTCAATATAATACAAAAAACTTCAATGAGTTTAAAAATTTTAAATCAAATCCTATAAGTCATATATACTTACTATATATAATTACATTGACAAATCGTCGTCAATATTACGAAGTGGCATATCCCATTTTTTAAAATTTTACAAGAGAGTTATCGGTATTTTAAAGTTCAAAAATCAAAAACCTATCTAATTTCTTTTTGTTAGTGGTTTTGTAATTTAACCAATGATTTTTTTATAAAGAAAAAAATATGTTTTTGCACAGCTTCGTAAGATTCTCATAATTATTCTTCAAAGCATTACTAGTGTGCAGTAAAGCATTTAGAGCTTCAATTTTGTTTTATCGGTCTGTCCTTACAGCGTGTCTTCGGAAGTTCTGAACAAATGGGAAACTTTTTTATTATTAATTTTACGAAAAAAGTTATTCTTTATAAAAAGTCCTGCTTGATGAGGAAATACATTTCCACAAAAATATTTAAAGGTTGGATGTACAGGGTGGCTTAAAATTGTCTTGTTTCCAAATGAAAATAAAGGTTATTTCCTTACTACGGTACCAAACTTTAAAGTCGGATTTCCGTTGTCATTTTATGAAGAAAAGTTACTATAAACATATGTCCGGAGTTGCTTCGTTTCTAAGATACAGAGCGTTAAATATTTTTTAAAGGTCTGTTTGTTTTTAAGTATCTTAAATACGAAGCCAAATACAAAAAGGACCTTACTTAGAAGTTGTATTTTTAGTTGCTTAAAAATTAAAAAATATAAAAACTGCATAAAAAGCCAGTGGCGTAAATTTTTCTCTCAATAATATTGGCTGTTGTGCCCACTGTACGTCACTGGCTTTTTGGGCAGTTTTTATATTTTTTCTCTTTAAAGCAACTAAAAATACAACTATTAAAAAAACTATTTTTTTTTGTATCTCGCTTCGTATTTAAGATATTTAAAAACAAACAGACCTTTAAAAAATATTTACCGCTCTGTATCTCAGAAACGAAGCAACTTCGGAAATATGTTTATAGGAACTTTTCTTCATAAAATAACATAAGAAATCACCCTTTAAAGTTTGGTACCTTTGTTAGGAAATAATCCCTATTTTAATTTGGAAACAAGTCATTTTTTAGCCACGCTGTACATTCAACCTGCAAATACTTTTGTGGAAATGTATTTTCTTATCAAGCCGGACTTTTTATAAAGAATTCCATTTTTTGTTAAATTAATAATAAAAAGTTTCTTATTTGTAAAGAACTTTCAAAGACACGCTGTATTTACGTAATTTTTAATTAAAATTTCCAAGCTTCCTATTCCCTTTTTGTCGCTTTAAGTTTAAGAAGATGCAGAATCAAGTTGGTTCATACACTATTTCGGCTGCCTCTACTTCTTTCTCTTCCTGTTCTCCAAATTCACTTCCAAAATCACTTAGGTCATAAAAGTTGTTGTCAATTTCCTTATTACGCTCTTTATTTTGTCTTACAATCTTTTTTATTCCCTTTAAACTTCAATATGCTTTTTTACTAGGCATGTCTTTGTTCTTACGCAAACAACAGCACGGGTAGCCGGCGATCCCAAACACCTATAATTCAAGCAATACACTTCTGCGGCATACGTTATTTGCTGTGGTAATAGTAACAGCCAAGCTGCAAAGGTGGGTGTAGCAGCAATATTATAAGACAACTTTTGCAAAAACATATCAAAAATATTATTCGTTGAGGTCACGAGCTACCCCGTGTTGTCGATAAGGGTTAAAAAGAATAACTTTTTCGTAAAATAAAGAATAAAAATGTTTTCAGTATGGTGCGAACATAAGTAGACACGCTGTATATTTTTAAACTTTTATTAATTTGCATTTTTTACCACAATCTAATGCATTTCGCAACAGAAACCAAAAATTGAACGCTGACTTATTGCAAAAAATGCTACAACATACGCCCAAGTAATCTACCACTTGGAAAATTGATTCGCAGAAATTGGGCAAGGAACAAAGTAATATATTTTTTCCACGATCCTATACAAAAACAGCAAATTGGACACTGTTTTTATGCATAGAAAATGCCTTTATCACACTACTGTTTACAACACTAGTGTGATATCATTCTGAAAGACTGTTTACATGCCTTACGCCAACCAGAACAAAAAACAGCTGTCATATTGTTACTTAAAATACATTTGGAGTTGTCGGACTTTTAATTGGAATTACATGTTAAAAACCATGCAATATTTGTTTGGTAAAGAACTTTATAAATTTTATAATAATAATAGTTATACAAAGCTACTAAGTAAGTGTTTTGATATAGAAATATTGCCTATTGATATAATCATGGTGTTTCAAAGTTTTCAATGGTTTTTCTATATTTTTGTAAAAACAAAAAACCTTAAATTTTGATTTTTGGTAAATAATTTGTGGTCGTAGGAAAAATAGTTACTTGTGTAAAAATGATACTCGTGGGTTAGTCTCACTCGGCAGTTGGTCAGTTTCCACACCTGTAATTTTATGTACTATTACTTAAGAGAAATATAAAAAAAATCTTTTATTCTACTAGAGAATTACTTTGGGTGCCATAAAAGATTATTATACAATACATACTCATACTCAAAAAGTACGCTTTGAAAAATTTCGAAAATTTGGTACGTTAGAGAGTCAGTGGGGGACATACAACTAAAATATTTTGACAGCTTTACCACTTCCGGTTATACCGAAAGTTAATGTCAACTTCCATATTTTAAATAAAACACCATATGTATTATTTATTTATTTTGATTTAGCGTAAAATTCTAAACATAATTTATAAATAATGTTCCATACCTAAGTCCAACCGCTTTTAACATATTTTTAATTTAATAACAAAAATGACGTTTGCAAGCCATTACATAACCAATAGTTTCTTCCAAAAAAAGCCATTAGTATGAGTGGGGGTTGGGTTTCTCATTAAGAAAGAACTGCTTTAGTAGACTGTAATGATATTTTTACAATTAAAACATACAGAGTAACCAAAAGTAATCGTTAAAAATTATTACGACAAAAACTTTAAAAGTCATTTTTCTTTTAAATGGAAACCCCTATCTTTTTTACCTTATCCTATTTAATATTAAAATCCATTCCAAAAACTCATAGTTTTTTAAATATTAATAATTTAATATTTATATATTTTAACAATGCTTTTAGGTACGGCTTAGTCTTTGTTTCCAGTTGACCTTGACAAAATGCGGCGTCACAGCAAACTACCACCGTACCAATCCGTACTTAAATGCATTGTTAGAATAGATAAATATTAGATCGTTAATATTTCGAAAACTATAAATTTTTGGAATAGGCATCCTTCAGGATTCAAACCTACCCTTACTTTTATTGCCTATTAGGATAAGGGAAAAAAAGATAGGGGTTTCCATTTGAAAAAATTAAATTTTAAGGTTTTTGTCGTTATAATTTTTAATCATTATTTTTGACCACTCTGTATTTATTAATTGTGAAAATATCTATACAGTCTTCTAAAAAAGTTCTTTCTTAAAATTAAAAAAGTCAAAAACGGTTGGACTTAGGTATAGATCATTATACATAAATAATGTTTAGAATTTTACGCAGAATCTAAAAAATAAATTATATATAGGGTGTTCTATTTAAAATAAGGATATAGACATTAACTTCTGGTATAACCGGAAGTGGTAGAACTGTCAAAATATTTTAATTGTATGTCTTGCACTTGCACGACTTCATAATGTCGCCAAATTTTCAAAAATTTTCAAAGCGTACTTTTTAGAGAAATCGATCGCGGCAGATCCCGGTGGGACACCCTGTACGAACAACTCCATTTAACACTATTTGCGAGTTACAACCTTGTTCAAGCAGATGCTTTAATTAATCTTTAAATGATGTAGATAAATATGAAAACTTGATAAATAAATTATTCCCAGTGTCATCTAGGAAGAAACACGTGCGGATTATATTAATTTAAATTATTTACAGTTTTCAAAAATTTTCAAAACATGTTTTACAGTGACTAATGATGCGATGTTTATTTATAAAGGCATTTAAAATGCCTACGCCTCATCCGTTCCTGGACTTCCTTTTTATATGGTTTTAATATACACACAAGCCTATATACATAGCAAATGCAGGTGTTTAACTAAAATATTTCATACTGGTTAAGCCAATAGGCATTGGGATATTGGCCAGCAAATCAACAACAAATAATGTATGTGACTATGAGACTTATTAAATCAGAAATGTTTACATGTGGGTATTCACGTAAGACTGTTTCTTTTCCTCACATTGTCTATGTTTTAAGTTATTTAGCTGAACCGGTATACTACCTTATCTGTTTTAAAATTACAATTATTTGGTTATAAAACTTATATAAATTTAATTTTACCTACAGCGTGTCCGCATAAGTTCTCTACATATGAAAACTTTTTATTATTAATTTTATAAAAAAAGGTTATTTTTATAAAAAGTTCTGCATGGTCTAAAACTTAAAAAGCAATTATTAAATATTTATTTTTTTCAGTAGTATACGAGAGTATCTCAAAAAACAGAAATTTTGTTCAAGAGAAAAGTACCCTTATGTTTAAAAATATTAAAAAATTTATAATAAAAAATGTTTAAAAATAAACATAACTTATAAATATGCAAACTCATTTACTTTCAAAGAAAAAAAAATTATAATAAAACGAGAAAAATTTAAATTTGTAAAAAAAAAAAATACTTATTTCGAAATGAAATATCCAAAGAAAGCTTAGGAACTGCCAAAGCAGTGAAAAGTCACAGTGCTCGTTATCGCATTAAAAATTAAAGAAAAACTTTTTTTCTTGTAAATAAACGAGCTTGCATATTAAAAAGCTACTTTTAATTCTTAATATTTTTTCTTAATAATGATTTTCGATATTTTTAAAAATAAGGGTACCTACTTTTTTCTTGAACAAAAGTTACATTTTTAAGATACTTTGTATACTACTAAAAAAATGAATATCTAATGACTGAATTTTAGGTTTTAGACCATGCACAACTAAGAAATAACTTAGTTTCGTAAAATAATTAATAAAAAATGTTTCCAATATGAAGAGAATTTAGGCGGACACACTGTGTAAACGCATTAGCTAATGTAAATCAAACATGTTACAGCTTAATTAGGGCTAGCAAACTTGAAAGTTAAAAGAAGTGTCATTGCTTGGTTTATTTTGGAATTAACCAGAACTAACTAGTCACTTTTAAAGATTGGATTAGGATAGTTTTAGTTAAGCCAATATGCTTCGCAAAATAAACAGCTTATTCCCACATATATCTGGATCAAGGTATTGCGTTTAACTTAACTTTCGTTTTTGGTTAAGTGCCAAAGATCAGCTAGTAAATTATTTGGTTAGAAATTATTTTTTACTTTTACCAAAACGTTAAAAACGTTGAAACTGCGAACAACACCAACAGTGAATATGTGAAGATGGCACCTGTTGGATTGTATTGTTGATGAGGTAGACAGGTAGACTAAAAGTTTACCCATTAAAATTCTGTGCTTTATACAAGTTAGTGTGTTCCGGCGCCTTCGTCTTCTAGCTATTAGTGTCGATACATTTTTGCACTTTGCCTGTCTGTTGTTGGGCTAACTACTTAATTTCTGAACAAACTGTTAAATAAGTATTTTGGCCGGACCAGGATTCGAACCCAGTCACGTCGCTTGTGCGCCCAACGACCCAGCGCTTTAACACACGAGACCATCACTTAATTTGGCATAAACGGTACTGGAGCAAATGAAAAAAAGGGTTGTACTTCAAGAAATGCCTTTATCTAGATATGTTTTATAATATCTGCATTACCGTGTACCTTAGAAGTTAGAAAATGGGTTTTTGTAAAAATTATGTAAGAATTCACACCCCTAACGATTAGACCCTTATCTTGAAACACCATGTATATTTTGTTTTATTTCGGTATGGAAAATATATTCTTATAATTTGACATTAATATATTATTAGCGTTTCTACCGTTATAAGTTATAAACCATTATTTAATCGGATGTAAGTCGTTAAGTCCATTTTTAATGAAATCTATTCAGTTTGATATCTTCTTACAAATATCAACTATAAACTTTCAACGGAAAGACATACTTTTTAACAACTTGTCACTTCCAGAAAAAAGAATACGTTTAAAACAAAAATGCTAATTTAATTTAAAATAATTGATAACTTTACTTAACGTTTAAATTCATAGAATAAATAATTGCAATTTACTTAGGAAATTAGTAAATGTGTTTATTATAAATACATTTATGGCAAGAGGCTTACTTACGTTAAAATGGTGCCACATTTTTCAAGTCGTATTGGTGTAAAATGTAGCTGTGACAAAGCTTTCTTAATAGCTCAGGCAAAAACAGCAGAAAAATGGTAATATTTTTTTAATTTACGGCAAACCTATAGTATACCTTTATTAAATTCATCATAGCTAAGTACCAAAATAATTCTGGCCAAAATAATTTATTAACAAGTGGCTTTTAGGAGCAACAATATTTTTTTGCTTTTTAACAACTTATTAAAGAACACCATTTTTACCCTAACCTCAAAAATTTTCGAGAAAAGTTAAAGAGACCGTCATTTCGGTTTTACTATTTTTCTTCTACTACAATGGTTCGATTAAACTAAAATTTAGAAAAAGTGTACTCCATACTATTTTTAGTATATTGCATTTTTTTAATCAATAAATATTTAGTCATAAGTTTTTAAACTAACTAAAAGGAAAAAAATTCAACCGCCAATTTATTTTTATTTTTTTATTAAAAAATGTTTGCTAAGGGCTAATTTTTCAGTTTTTTTGCCTTTCAAAAATGTTATAAAAAATATATACAAGATATTAATAAACTGACCCCTTAGGTTAAAAACCATAAAAAGTTATATATGACTATCAGCATTAAGCATTTTACTTCTCTGCGGACACTTAGTGATCACTAAGTCATCCACGTATTTACATGCACTGCGCTTTCACCAAATAATTATAAAAAGGTTAAAAAAACACGTTTCGGGTATCTTAAATATAGAACGAGAAATCTGGTGTAAATTTCTTGGGAAGAACTTCATAGTATCTAAAATGCATAACTTTTTATTTTAAGTACTATAGAATTAAAAATTTTAAAGAAATATAAATCAATTAATAAAAAGCGATAATGCTTCAATATGCCATACAAGTATGAAATAAAAATTTCAAATAACAGAAAGTGCACCAATCAATATTGGATTAAGCTTTTAGCAAACTAAGTAATTGCTTAAGGCATTGCGTGATGGGGGCACCATAAAGAGCAAAAAAAGGGCTTGCTGGCAGAAATGTGTCGTTACCATTTTACATCTGGGCCACCCTTACAAATAAAGTTCCATGCATGGAGCGTCGCTATAACAGACAAGTACAACTAGTGCCGTTGATTGAAAGAGTACTCTCTCAGTCAACGCTAGTGCTTTATGCAGTTAAGAATCCGTTTTTTGTTGTCAAGTTTTTCTTTCCATAGGAAGGCTACAGAAGTGGGCTTAAGGCATTATATTCACAGTCTTAATTCGGCACTGCACTAGCACAAATGTACTTTGTGTTATAATAATTTGACCCTGCACCATTTTGTTTTTACCAAGTTTTAGATACGCACTTCAGATGGATTAAAAACGTGTCTGCATTATGTTGTATTGTAGTTAAGTAACAAAAAGGAGTTTTTTAAAGCATTAAGCCTAAAACATCGTGGATAAATCAAGGGTCCTTAGGCAAAAAGACGATGCCTCTATTTGTAGAGATAAGAGAAAGCTTGTCTTTTATGATCTATTAAAGCCTGGAAAAATGGTTAAAACCACACACAAAATTTGTTGTAACAACTTGAAGATCCTTAGCTGGAAAGTCACTTTTTGAATCTATGATTCGCACACTTCGTGAGCACCACTTTGGTTCATGGAAAGATAGCTCAATATATGGTTTTTCGAAAGAGGAGGGAGAGAAAGAAAAAAGATATGTTTAAAAAGTGATGAGACCTGGTTTAAATATTTCAATTTTTATTATTTTACTAAATGTAACGTGCCTTTTTGTCTAAAAATCCGAATTTTATATACGTGTACACTTATACACGGTGACACAGGATGTTGTTCCGCCCCCAATTTTTTTTCTAGTTTTTAGGAGAGTAATAAAAATGTTAAAGTAATAATATAGCACAAAATAATTTTTTTTGTCATTATAATTACCTCAAAATTACTTCCGGTTTTAACGAAAGTACCATAAACTTTTTTTTTTAATACAGTTATCTACTTTTCTTTTTATATTTGTATTTTTATAAAATTTCCTTTAATGATATATCATACAGGGTGTTTTTTTTCAAAATAGCAGCTAGAGAAGATTTTTAACGAAAATCAAGTGCCGCTATTATTTCTGCTTTGAATATATTTTTTGCTTAGTAGGCTGTAAAAATAAAAGAATGACCTGTTTTACTTTCACAGGAAGTGACATATTCCATTTTTCTTAATATATTACTTAGATTTTGTAATTTCAGTTTTCTAATTTAATTAATGATAGCAAAATTCAAAATTTGACAAATATTTTAAATGAAAACACCCATATTTTATTTTATTTTTTAATTATACTTTAAAAATTTCTTTTTAATGATGGTATCACAACATATTTTTTATTTTAAAAATGACTTGGCCATAGACAATTTATTAATTGTTTCCGTTATTCGGATGTCGTTAATAATCTATTGCCGTCATTTTGAAAATAAACAATATATTGTGATACGTTGTTGTGTAATTAAAAAGTAAAATAAAATGGGGGTGTTTTTATTTAAAATGTTTTTTAAATTTGAAATGATTTCTTATTTATTACAAAAAACTGAAATTACGAAATCTAAATAATGTATTAAAGAAAATGGAATATGTCACTAACTGTAAAAGTAAAATAGGTATTTTTTTATTTTTAAAGCCTACTTAAAAAAATTATTTAGAAAAGGAATAATGGTGACATTTGATTTCCTTTCAAAATCTTCTTTGGCAGCTATTTTGAAAAGAAACACCCGGTATGATATATAATTTAAAAAGGAATTTTATACAGAATACAAATTTAAAATCAAACTTAGGTACTTGTATTTAAAATACGAAAGTTTGTAGTCTTTGCTTTACTCAGGATTGCCGCACTCGCCTAACGGTTCGTGCTATCAAACTTCCCATTTGTAAAAGTATCACTTTATGCACTTGTTGCATAAATTACTATTCTTTTATTTTTAAAAACAAATAATTTCCCTTGTCGTTTAACAAGATTTTTTAAAATTATTTCCAGTTAACACCCAAAATTACCTGCTTTACTTAAGTTCCTTTTTTGTGTTTGTAAATGGGGTCAATTACATACTTGGACCGGGCGGTAATGTGTTTGAAGGTTTTCGGCAGACCGAACAAAACTTGTATCTCGATCTTGCTAAAGAAGACGTCTTACTTAAACCTAAAACAGGGCTTTTGTGGTTTAAGATGAACATCTATATTATGTAGGCGGTTCTTAATACATACTCATTAAACCAACTCGTGCTAAAATTACATTGTTATTGATGAACGGTTTCTACTTAAGTGTTTTTTTTTTGTAAAATGTAATTGCTATATGCTTTACAATAGGTATCAATAAATCGTGAACTGTTCATGTACCAATTAATTTTTACCTAATTAAACTAAATTTGTATTGAATTATTTATATTGCCCTATTTAATTTTTTGCTTTTTCTCTTTATTCAACAAAGTTTAAATTAAACAAAATATTATTTGGCTTTTCCCCAGAATAAAATTAAAAAGTTTATTTAACATTTTAAGAAAATTAAACCTTTTATATAGGGGTGTTATTTAATAAAGTGTCCGATATTTCAGAGTGATGTTTTCAAGTATTTTAAGGTAAAAGTTCCTATGAACGTGTGGTCTAAGATGCTTAGCTTTCAAGATACAGGGTGTCAAAGTTTTATTTTTATTTATGTTTTCTGCATAATTTCCTAAATAATGCCGATTTCCGAACGAAATTGGTACCTGGGGGTTTGACATGAGAAATTTGAATTTGTTCTTAATTTAGCTCTTACTTGTAGGGGCTAGCCACATGTATATTCTCACTTTCAAGGCTCATGACTTTTGTACAACCCTGTATTTACATTTTTGTTAAAGAAATGGATTCCTAGTCATTTTTACGTAAAAAGGTACTCTTGTTAGATGACGCTAGGATCAGCCGTTTTCGAAATATTTTAGTTTAAAATAATCGATGCATACGCTGAGTAATAAATATGCTAAGTAAAGACCGGCTACTCCGTCATTTTCGGCGGTCTTTACTTAGCATATTTATTACTAAGCCATATGCATCGATTATTTTAAACTAAAATATTTCGAGAAACGGTTGCTCTAGCGTCATCTAACAAGAGTACCTTTTACGTAAAAATGACTAAGGAATCCATTTCTTTAACAAAAATGTAAATACAGGGTTGCGCCAAAAGTCATGAGCCTTGAAAGTGAGAATATACATGTAGCTAGCGCCCTCTGCAAGTAAGAGCTAAATTAAGAACAAATTCAAATTTCTCATGTCAAAAACCCCCAGGTACCAATTTCGTTCGGAAATCGGCATTATTTAGGAAATTATGCAGAAAAACATAAATAAAAATGAAACTTTGACACCCTGTATCTTGAAAGCGAAGCATCTTAGACCACGTTCATAGGAACTTTTACCTTAAAAATACTTGAAAAATCACTCTCTAAATATCGGACACTTATTAAATAACACCTGTAGTTATGAAGAACTATTCTGCTCTTACAAAATATAATAAAAGTTATGATTACTTTGAAAGAAATAAAATTATGAAATATTTAATATTAAGTTACTTACAATACAAAGGTTTCAATCTATAAACAACGGTTAATTAGCACTCGGTTGGAATTATTTTAATCCAATAAAATAAAATCTTAACAAGACGCCAAAAGGAAACGGGGCCAATGGTTGCGTCTCAAAAGTGTGATAAATAGTTTACCAAAAATGTGGTAAACAGTTTACCTAAAAACTTACTGATAAACTTGTTTACAACATTTTTGTAAACTATTTACCATATTTCTGAGACGCAACCATTGGCTCAGTTTTCGTCTGGCGTCTTGTTAAGATTTTATTTTATTGGATTAAAATAATTTCAACCAAGTGCTAATGAACCGTTGTTTATAGATTGAAACCTTTGTGTTGTAAGTAACTTAATATTAAATATTTCATTATTTTATTTCTTTTAAAGTAATCATAACTTTTATTATATTGTGTAAGAGCAGAATAGTTCTTCATAATATATAAAAGTTTTAATTTTCTTAAAATGTTAAATAAGCTTTTAATTTTATTTTGGAGAAAAGCCAAATAATATTTTGTTTAAATTTAATCTCTCAGAAAACAGTTAAAGCACAAAAAGTTTAAGTTAGATAAACTAAATGTAATATTTTCTTAAGGCTCTTAAAAAGCTCTTTTACATGGTAATATAATATAGGGTGCTTTATTAAAAATATAAACTTTTTGTTCCACCCTGTAGTATTATCACCAGTATTACAATTAAAAAGATCTGTAAAAAACTTTAAGCAAATACCATATTAAGGCTTTTAGTTTTGGAAGTTAATTTAAATGAACACCTTGTATAGAAAATTTTACGCTGATTCTAAATTCTTAACAAAAAAATATAGGTTACAATTTAAATAACCAAGATTTTTTAGCTATTACCTATATTCAAAACACTCTGTATACACTAAAATATTTTTCAGGCATGGAGTTTCATAAAGAACTTTTTGTCGTATCTCGTAAGCAACACAAATATCTTGCATTAAAATACTTTTAAATAATTGAACACAAAGGGAAAAAAATAATATGCTAGGAAAAGTTGTCTTTTTTGTAATGATAATATATGGCTATTCCTACTAAAAAGATAATAAAGTTATCAGTCATAATAAATATTGTTTTTTATTATTCCATTAAGCATCGTTACATACCTGCTACGTTATTGAAATCATCAAAACTATAATTAATATTACAAAATATTTTTAATGGGTATATCAAAATTATTACCTTTAATTTTGTACACCTGATACTAACCTGAAAATATATGTGACGAGCAGTTTTTATAAGTACCTGAGTGATTGGTATAATTAATAAATATCTTAATAATAATTTCACAGCCAATTTACTAAATTTCTTTTTCCCAAGTAATGTCCAAACAGGTTATTTTCACGTATTTGATTATGGACCGCAGATTTGGCTTTATTTCAGTGGCGTGTATATTTTTATTTACCTGCTTACTTTATTTTTAGTCAATAAATTTAAATAGGCTTATTTAAAAATGCATTTTTAAACTTAAGTTTTAGGTTTTATTATGATTTTAATTTTTAATTTTAATTTTGCAATAAAAATTTTATTTTTTTTTAAATGTAGGTGTAGGTCTTTTTATTCTCAGTTAAAAAACTTTGTCAAATTTTTCTAAATACTTTATAATATATGTCTTGAATTTACTTACGATATTATTCATAACTGGTTATGTAGAAAATTAAAAAATAAATAAGTAAAGTCACATTCAAAAGAAATAATTGAATATAGATTATACTGGCAACGAAAGCGATATTTTAATAGAAATGTTTATATTATAAACAGTCATGGGTTACATACAGGGTAATCAGTTCTAAGTCGGCACTATTGCTAACTTCTTTATTATTGGAGATACGAAATCGGCTAAATTATTGAAGTTGTAGTATTTTTTCGCTGAATTACCGTGCTGCCAACAAAAAGAATTAAACGTCGGGTTTTTCATTTATTGCAACAAACGTACTTTTTTAAAAAGGAACACCCTATCATTATTCTAAAGGTCTACGAAAGAGCTTTTAAAAAGTCCACATGTAATATATTTATTTTTAGTAGTTTCGCAAATATAGCAATCCTCAGAATTTGATAAATAATTGGCATTTTTAAATAAAACACCCTGTATATTGCAATACAGTTAGAATAGATATTTTAAAGAGATTTAAGAAACTACCATACATGATATGTATATCTCTATATAGTTTTGGAAATATGGCCATCCAAGTCTAAAGATTATGTTAAATTTTCCTTATTTCTACAGGACCAAGCTATAAGCACTAAGTTTTATATTAAAATGCCAGTTTTTTAATTAATTCCCAAAGTTGGCAATATTTCCAAAACTATTAAAACTACAAAAAAATATTATAATAATTTTAAATATTTTATGTTTGATAGATTATTTTTAAATAAGTACAAAACTCCCATTTCATTCAATAAGGCCCATATAAGACGATTAAATAAAATTTTCTAGTAATATATATGTAATAATGCTATTCTATACAGTTAAATTATAGCAAACCTTAATTTATACCATTTTCTACAACTCCCTAACGAAATTAGGCAAAAACATCCCGATACCACTGCCCATTCACTCTAAATACGTAATGGCTGAAAAAATTTAAAACAGAGGCAATATCTGCGCTTTTAATAGGTATACATAATCGTATATATCTTCAAAAATACCATAAATATCCTAAAAAAGGCATATAAGTTCGGTACATTTGTGAAATTAATAATAATTTATACCGTAATGTGTTTAAAAATGAGCATAAACCACAGTCGTCGGGAAATTGTTGGTACTAGAATAAAAAGAAATATCGATTTTTAGGTAAAAACATCCCAACCCACTACCCTTTTACTCTAAATACGCAAAAACTATTAAAAATGTTTCTTGGTTTTGGTCCGTTCAGGTCCAATCCACTAGTTCACCCCCTTCCGGACTATGCTTTCCAGGGCTTCGTCGGCGAAAAATATGGATAATCAAGCTCCTAGCTCCCAGAAATTTCAAAAGGAAAACAAAAATAATTCTACAATCGATGCAAAGCAGTAGGCGGTTTTCTTTCCATTCCAGTATACAAGGCGGCCCAAAGGAGGCAACTACCATAAACCTTTTTTTTCCCCTATTTGCTAATAATAATTATAACATCTTCTAGTGAATAATAACTTTGCTTGGGTTTAAAAAAGGTTTATAAAACACATTTTAAATTTAGCAGAATTTCAAGATATAGGGCTATTTTTATTTAGAAAAATATGATAATCGTCGCTTATTTTTGAGCCACCCTGTATACATTAATTTGCCACGACACAAAAACCGCAGACAAATTTAAAATAGTAATAAATATAGGTCCCGTACACATGACACTAACGCCGTACGGCCTATGCTGACACAAAATTTTGCATTAAATATAATGTAAACTAAACTAAACACGCAATTGATTATGCCCATAGCTATTTATTTATTAAAAAATAAAAAATATTTTTTTAACATAGGTAGCTGGCTAACGTTTTGCATGTAATTTTGAATGTTTTGATTTTTAGAAAACATATCAATCACGAATATAATAATTATTATGTATTATAAGAAGCATGCAGGACCTACATTTTGTATTATTTTAGTTTATTACAAGCTTCTATTATTGTTGAAGACAAGACCCGTTTATTTCACAAATAAATAAAAAGAGCTAAGGAACGTATTTTTTTTGAATTTTTATTTGGGCAAAGCGGATTAAGTAAGCTACTACAATGTTATCACAAATATTAGTCCACTTTTACCGTATAAATAATTTCTATGCGCCGCGCCTGCATGTAAGGGTTACAATATTTTTAATGCATCAGGCGTAGGGCCAGTGGCGTAGCTAAAGGTGTTGGGGCCAGGGACAGAAATTAAAATGGGGGCCCATACCATTTTTCATAAAATATTAAAAATATTTTTTTATAAAGAAAAAAAGGCGGAGAGCAAAACGAAAGGTCTTCACCTCCAAACGGGGTCCTTTCTCATTATATTATATTCTTTCTGTAGTGGGGACCCCCTTATTTTACTTTTTTTTCTTTTAAAATTTCAGTTACTTAAGACAAAAAACAAAAAATTTACCTTTTTCACTATAAAAAAACTTAAAAACCCCTTTGTGGCCCCGCTCAAACTGGGGGCCCAAGGCGAACCACCTCTCCCTCGTTAAGCTAGTGCGTTCATGCGTTCATACATTTTATGTGTAACGAGACTTAGCAAGAATTATTACAAGCAATAGAATATCTATCTATATCAGCCTTACAAAAGACAAAAATAAATATATCAGATATCTGTCCATCTTATCAAGACACATAGGCGCAATTTGCTTCGGTTTTTAGGGGGGCTGCAGTCCTGGTAGTCCCGAAAGGTATGAGGCAAGCTTCGAGACTTAGCAAAAAAATTAAGGAAAGATAAAGGGATTTATTTTTCATTACTGCCACAAAACTACAAACACTATTGACATAAAAATCGCTTTCTCTTATCGCTTTTAGGATTTAGTCACATAAGTTTCGGCTTAGATACTAGGAATTTGGGGGGGGTAATTTTGTCTAATATCCTTTTTGGAGGGCTAAGCTCCCTCAAATTGCGCCTATGTCAAGACAGTTATTAATCAAAAAACAAATGTGATTCAGAAAAGAAACCTTCTTTTCTAATATTGTAGTATTAAAATATTTTACACTTTAGGAAATATTTGTTAGTAGCTTTTCTTAACAAAATAAACTATAGACGTTTTTAGTTTTGCTAAAATATTTGTTAGAATCCTCATTTCTTTTAAAATTATTATTTTAGTTTTTGTGCACCCAAAGTTAAAAAACCAGTAATATATTTTTTGTTAAAATACTAAAACTGTAATATTTAAAAAAATATATAGTTTTGGAAAATTATAAGGTCAAAATATATGCAGCATTAAAGATTATTTTTTGCTTTAGGAAAAAAGATTTTCATTAAGTTCATTACCAGCTAAAAATAAGAATACTTACATACTAACATTTAAATCAAGTATATTGTTACAATATTTTTATTTAAGTAATCTAGACCATTATAGTGTCTTAACACAAAATGCAAATCACTTTTAAAGTAGAATAATTCTAACAAAAAAAGCGATTATTGTTTATTTGTTTCTCTATTAAATGACTAATAAATTAATTTATATCCGCATTTATTGCATGTAAAAACAACTGCAAAATAATTAAAACATTAATAAAAGTGCATAAGGGCGTATCTCGATCTCATTAACGTCATTTTAATCTGATCTAATGATTTCATTTTTTAAATGGTACAAAGACCTTACTGACGCACGTTGTTTATATTACAACCGGATTTGCAGTTATTAAAACGAAAGACAGATTAAACACGAGCACTTAAACGGCACGCATGCACTTGTAAAAATAAACGAATAAATAATAGTTAAAAAAACTAAAAAAACACGCTTTTATATGCAACCGAACTAAAAATTAGAAAATAATTTTTCATTACAAAGAGTTTGTCACTTCAGAGTAAAAAGCGTGGGGTGCATTTTACTATTTTTTGATAACTTTTCCCTCATAGATATTTGCAAATAGAATAATTATAACATTTAATATATTAAGCACCCCACGCTTTTATTCTGAAGTGACAAACTCTTTGTAATGAAAAATTATTTTCTAATTTTTAGTTCGGTTGCATATAAAAGCGTGTTTTTTAGTTTTCATTTTTAGTTCGATATATCAATTAGTTTTCTGCGGTCATGTGATATTGAAATGTTTTACGAAATACAAAACCAAATTTTTAACTAAAGTTAAATATTTAAAAATAAATGCTCCGGTTTATTCACTAAAAATTCCTTCGCCATTTTGTCAAGAGTAATATTAGGACACAGAGGATCTGTAAAGGAATTTATTTATCCTGGCGGTCCTAATCAGGATAACGGGATACTGTTTTTAAATTATTGCATTGTCATCGGTCCTTGATACGTGTGCAAAATTTTAAAGAAATTGAATCGCTGGGAGTTGGTAAAAATTAGGCTCAAAGATTCCGTTACATAGAAAGATAGATAGATAGATAGATAGATAGATACAACCCAAGCTAATAAATGCGTGTTAAAAAAGGAAACAATTAGCCAAAAACTAATTTTACATAACAAACACAATATTATAAAATTTTAGCGATTTTGCCGTGTATCAAAGTGACGTTTATTTTATTAAAAAACGATCACCGTTCGTCGTACGAAAAAATATCAACCAGACCAAATTAAATTTAAAGTAAATAAATATTTTAAAAATAATATTAATTTAAGGAAAAAGTGGTGGCCTACAATTTTTTCTTGAAAGACATTTAATATAAATCTTGTTCGAACGCCACTGGTAAAAAAATTTAAAAAACTTTCATGGCAAAAAGTGTAATGGTTAAAAGAAATGTATCAAATTTTGTGGACACATCTAAAGTGGTAGGAGAGTTATGATAAAAAAATCGTTTTTTCCTAAAACCTTAAGACACTATATTTCAAAAACGAAGCATTTTCGAACATAATTTTAATTACATATACTTAAAAATAGCCCTGTATAATGTTACATTTTTTAAAATATAAACTTAACTGTCCTATAACCTTCATTTAAATTTTTTATTAGAACTTGTGAAAATTGTTTAGAAACAAATATAAATAGCTACCTTTAGATGCACATAAGTAGCCTATTTTAAACGGACAACCTGTATATTGGTAAATTTTTGGCTTTAAAACCCTTTCCGTACGGCGACCTTTTCCGAGAGTTCATACCGTATGGACGGAGACTTAAATCATGCTGCACAGACGGCTTTCGACCATGTGCGACATCGCTCTGAAGTAAAAATTGTATGTAGTAAAACCTAAAAAGCATGTTTTTAATTGTAAGTAGGCAATGAACGCAGAAGCTGCGACAGCGGTCTGTGTACCAAGTCTTAAAATTAAATGTGTCGCAACCAAACCGACAGTCGTCCAGGAGACTGTATACATGTCGTCAACCATATTCGACATCCGTCCAGACGCCACTTTTTCTTGCTGTCGCATAGGATGCCTCAGCCGTCGCGAAAGGGTTAAGAAATAAAAGTTAGGTAGATTTCAATAATGATCCCTATACCAAAAATGTAAAATTTATAAGGTATCTGAAATTTTGGATTATTTATGCCCTGTATATTTTGGCACTATAATGGGCATTTTGGTTTCTTTTCTGGTTTTAACCTGAATACGCCTAAATAAATTAATAAAACGTATTTTTGTTTTCTTAAGTGGCAAAGCAAAAGTATAGTTAAAAAACACGTTGTTTTTTTTACCCTGTATGTCCTGACAGTGCTTAAATTTATTTTAGGTCTATCTCTTCACAATGATTATTTAAAAAATAATTAAATCCTAACAGGTTTTTTTTTTAATTATTAAAAATGTAATTTTTGATTTTGCACATTAGGCCACTTAATAATAATTTTAAATGGTGCGATGCACTGCTATAAGAAATATTCTATACAAATTGTTTACATATTTAACTATTTGATATTATAGCCCATAGTTATAAATCACAAGATGTTTTAGAAAAGCTTTAGTAAGACAGAAAATAAGTTAAAATCATAGATGGTTCTTAAAATTTCAACTTAGCAAATATCCAACTTTGAGTCAATAGGTTTGTTCCAGCAGGCTGTCAGAAATGTTTGTAACCGTTCGGATTCTGCGCACGTCAAATTTGTCGTGCCAGCAGTGCCATGTTTCTAACATTATACAATTGTTTGTTGTTCCAGCAGTAGTTTTAAACATTTCTGGCTAAACAGAACCTTTCTTTTATTTTCGTATAAGCAGTATGCACGCCTTATTTATTTTTTGTTTCAGCAGAAAACTGTTGCCAACATTTCTGACTAATGTTTGTAACAATTTCTGCGTTTTACGATTTTTGTAAACATGTTTCCAACATTCTGCTGGAACAAACTTATTTTACTTTAAAATAGAGGTGATCGAACATAAGAATTTTTATTCAGGGCGTCAAGGTCTACAATATATCAAATTAAAAAAATAGGTGAAAGCCACATAAGTATTTAGCGGGGTCCTTTATTATTTTTTTAGATGTCATAATCATTAGGAAATTTAAAAAAAATACTTGCAATAAGCCCTCCTGTATATATTATGACGATTTTAATTGACGCTTTTATTATTCCACATAAAGCAATTTTTTTCTTATATATTTAGGTTCATTCGTAAGCATACTGTATAGAAGAGATATATTAATATTTTGGAATAATGCAGTTAAAAAACTACATACACTATGTATTTAATTGTAAAACAAAATTATCTGTTACAACAATATACATTAACATAATTATTAGTATAGTATACAAATAATTTTTAAATCTTTAAAGGAATAATTTTTAAAATTTGACACAAATTATTCTTGTGTCTAAAGTTTAATATTTTGCTTTATTTTAAAACTAATAAGTTAAACAGGTATTAATATAAAATAATGTTAATAAATCAAATCATTATTTTATCTTTCTCCGACCGAATGCGTCACAGTTTCGCGATTGCGGCTTTGATGATATTGTTAGTCCTACTATGCACCGGTCAGGACTATTATGCACCGGTCAGGCCTACTATGCACCGGTCAAGCCTGCTATGCATCGGTCATGCCTACTATGCATGGTCAGGGCAATTGGGTTCCTTTATTTACTCCAATTTTTCTATAATAATTTGGCGGCTCCTAAATATGACCGCCTACGTCCGTGCAAGCTTTGCAAGTTTTCGCCCCAGGCTAAGATCGGCTCTGACTGTGTAAATAGCCATACAATTACAAAGTAATAGACCGCGTGTAATGCGTAATACATATGCACGTCTCCTAATAATTTATTGGGTTTTAAACTCTTGTTATATCCTATAATGTATAGTGTTTTCTAAATTGTACCGACAGAATTATTAAATGGCCATATATATTTATTAATATACATGACTTACAATGCAAAATTACGTGATGACAGCATTCCATTAAATAACTCAACTTGGTCCCGATTTAAAATATTTAATTAGTATTCAAGGTAAATGTGGTGATAATATAGAATAATAACTTTTACGGATATAATCTGTATTGACTGACGATTACTGGGTACTAAATCAGACCAGCTTTATTTGCATACTTTATTTAAACACTTAAGAAATATCAAACATCCGGTTCAAAAGACCTATTGTAAAGTAAAGAACTATAAAAGTAGAAAAATGTATTATTTCTATCCTTTTTTGGAAATATAGATTTAAATGATTTTGAGTTAGTTTTTTTTTTTAATTTGATATTGTCTAAAAAAGACATATCTTATATATAAACCTATATAATACACCTTTAATTGTTTTTTTGCAACAGTAGACTAGCTCTTAATAATATATGTACCGGGTGTCAAGTTATAAATTTACATAAATATACAGGGTAGGACAAAACGTGTGATTTTTTAAATTGAACACCCTGTACATTGTATCACTAATACAAAGATCTTATAAATAGATTTTAAAAAATACTATTTTTGTTATATCTATTTTTATAAGTTTCGGAAATACGGTCATCCAAATCTAAAAAATAATTGCCCAATAATTTTATTTATGGCTATATTTCCAAAACCATAAAAGATAGACTCATAATATAATGTATTTTGTAACGTTCTTTATCTTTTAAATACTGATTCAATACACAGGGTATTCCATTTAAAAAAATCATACTCTTTGTCGTGCCATGTATATCCTAAAAGAAAAAAGAATTCTGTTGAAAGATACAGATACCACAGAACTATCCTAAAAAAATGGTGTTTTTATTTCTTTTATATGTTAAAAAATAAAAAATTTAGTCAGGTGTAAATTTATTACATACGTTTTTAATGGAAATGAAAAATTATTTACCAGATTTGCACGGCGATATTTCGAAAATTAATTGAGATAGTTCTATAAAATGTGGTATTTTTTAAAAGGTTTTTAAAAGATATTTCTAGTGGTAAAGTAATATATAAAGTGCCTCATTAAAAAAAATTATACTTTTTTGTCGTATTTTGTCCATCTTAAGAGATAATACAAATCTTATTAATAAATCGAAAACTACAGAATTAGCCCAACAAACTAATATTTTTAATTAATTTGTACAATAAAAAAATTAAACAAAAAAATTACGAAAAGGTAAATTTATAACCTGACAACCGGTACTATAAAGTCCCAAAGTCCATCCCCTTTTTCTAACTAAAATTTCGGTATATTTTCATGAAACTTAGATAAGAATACATGACCAAGATTTGCATTTTTTTTTTTTAAATTTCTCAGTTCACTATTTTTGCAATAAAAAAGTAAAGAAAAGTTTTATTTAAAAAGATAATTTGATTAAAAAATTCATAAATGTTATTTTTAAAATCAAGTTTAACAC
The DNA here is from genome assembly GCA_014170235.1 of Listronotus bonariensis. Lineage (NCBI taxonomy): Eukaryota > Metazoa > Arthropoda > Insecta > Coleoptera > Curculionidae > Listronotus > Listronotus bonariensis. Next base: position 28,668 of record JACEGR010005224.1, read on the forward strand.
TATTATATGAAAATAATGACCCCCATTTTACTTTATGCAACTTTTTTAAATAAACTTTTTTCTACCATCATCAGTTATCGTGTTATTTAGCTGATTTTCATAAAACTTAGATAAGAATACATGACCAGGATTTGCATTTTTAAAAATTTCTCAGTTTACTATTTTTGCAATAAAAATGAAAGAAAAATTTCATTTAAAAAAGATAATTTGAGTAAAAAATTTTTAAGTGTCATTTTTAAAATTAAGTTTAACATTATATGAAAATAATGCCCCTCCATTTTACTTTATGCAACTTTTTAAAAACACTTTTTTTCTACAATCCTTAGTTATCGTGTTATTTGGCAGTTTTGATATTTTTGCAATATCTTTTAATGTGTATTAAAATTATGAAATTAGATTATCTTTCCTGTTTACCTTTAAACTTAAATTAAAAAAAATCAATGATAAAAAAATGTCTCTTTTCCTTGACGAGAAAAAAAATTGACATTGTATCTCTCTTAACAGGTACTAAAATGTGACTTTTCATAAAATCACTTTTTTTCAAGGGGAGAAGTGAGTACTTTTTTTCCGGACTGTATGTATACACGTAAGTGCAGGTAAATATTTAATTTTAGAATAATTTATTATACAGAACTTACATTTCCCTTATATTAGGATTCCAGTCAGATATTTTTTAACTTAATATTATTCCACATAACTACCAAACAATCGCTTTTAGTTTACCTAAACTTTTTAATTTTAATGAGTTAAACTAAAAAATTATATTGACATAATATACTAAATAATTTCCTTAAGGGTTTCCATGGTAATGCAAGGTCTAATTGTGTTTTAAATATACCAGTCGACCAGTTTAAAACCTCAAATTTTACAGGATTAATTTTCTGGCTTTAATATTATTTTATTTTTAATAGGCCGTGCTTTTCTTTTTCATCACAGAAAAAAATTGTGTATTATTGTTTGTTTTTATTGTGGTTTATTATTTTCCTTCTTCCGTCGGAAAACAACACAACCTCGAGCTAAAATATAAAGCTTTTTTTCCTCGTATAGTAAATACCTATATTTATTAGTACACTTTTTTCGCCCAAAGAAGCTCAGTCGGCATGATTTACTAATAAAAATAACCCCTTAAAAAAGACGATTACCTGTAATGAAATGATAAATGGTAGTCGGTAGGGCACGGTCGTATTGTGAAGGTATAATACAACCGAGCTCTTCCGACTACCGTTTATCGTTTTATTGCAGGCAATCGAAGTTTTTAAGGAGTTATTTTTATTAGTAGAGCATGCCGACGGAGCTTATTTGGGAAAAAACTATACCTATTTTGCAAATATTATTGGTTTTAAAAAATAATTAGCCTTTAGTTTCTTCCTGACTAATTTATATGCAAATTTTATAGTGTAAGCTGTTAAGTGCCCATTCAATTTTCATTGCGCAAGTTTCTACGTTATACTTCTTAAATTAGAAACAAAATTTCTATGATCTTTGCAGGTAATAATAATATTATTTATTATAGTAATCAATGGAGAAAGTAAGATTACCGATGTTACTTTTGTAAAAATAGATTTTGCTTATAATGTGTTTTCTCACGTGACATTTTTCAACCAATAATCAGTTATTTATTACTTTTTTTCAATGCCTAAACTAATTTGTTATTTAACCGGTCAAAAAACTATGTTAATGGTTGTGTTAAAAAAAATAATAATAAAAAATAACAAGACTGGTTTAATAAATATGACAATAAATATGGTGCAAAGCGTATCTAGTATACGATTCAAAATTCGCTTAACGTGATCCAGAATTGACATGTTTTTTTTTGACAAATATAAAAAGAAACATGTTTTTAATTTTAAATTACTAAAATGTGTGTGCAAAAAAAAAAAAATATAGTGTTGACTATACTGGGTTTGTAAAAGTATTGCGAATATTAACCATTAAATAGGCGCGCGCCTTTTTGTTACGTAAGTAGCCGCGTCAAATTGACCCCCAACCGTAGACATCCAATAACAACTTTTTCTTTATTTTAGTTTTAACTGCCAAATTTTATTTTTAGTTGGAAGCATTTCCTTTGAATATATAAATAGTTAAATGAAAAAGTTGTCCGGGAAAAAATACTTGTATTTAAACATTTAAATGTAATTTTAATTGTCACTGTCATTATTTTTTAAAGGTGTTTATGAGACGCCAATGGGAGAAAAGCAAAAACCTTAATTTGATTATTGATTAGTACCCTTCACCTTTTGCCTAAGTTCACATAAATTCATTAAAATAAATTATATGACCCCAAATTGGTTATTCTAGCTGGATCATTATTATTATAATTAAAATAATGTGTTATCTTTTTATTACATTAATTTCTAACAGAATTTTTACATTTTGCATAAGAAATATAAATAAAATTAAAAAACGTAATTCTCATTATTGCACAATATGGCTGTTTTTATTTCACACAAAAGTTTAATATTTGATTGTTTTTTTGTCAGGGACAAATAATACATTTGTTTTAACTCCATAAACCTCCCGCAACTCGATATACCTACTTATTCCTCAAAACCGTAACGCTAGTAGGTGCGTAGTATCGAATTGACCTCCAAGCGCAAAAATGTTAATTTTTAAATAAATGATGTTATATTTTTTGGGTTTTCTTGTTATTAGCATATACCTAACGGGGTTTTAAGGAAGGTACCTAGAAATTTTTCTAATCGTAGGACGTGACAGCGCTAGGGGTCAATTTGACCCCCGCGCGCCTACTTATGGGTTAAATACCTTTAAAACCGCTCAAGCAATATTTACGAAATTTGCTATGTATTTGGCATGTAGAATTGATAAAATACTTATTTATATTGACACTTTTTTAGGCTTACCAGTTTTGTGCCCGAAAAATTGAATTAACTGTCAACGAATTGGGCACGGGTCGGCTAGTTGCCTATATCTTTAAGATGGCAAAAGCTGGATTTACAAAATCTAGTATTTGTGAATCTTTAGGAATGAATAATTACAAAGTTATATCAGCACTATTGTCATATTAATAATGATGCCTTGTTGTCATATCTCGACAACTAGTAAAAATTAAATAGTTAAAATTCGGAATCTTATTTCTGTAGAAAAAGATGGGAATTTGATTTTAAAGAACAAAATTGGTACCTGCAGCGCCAAATGTAACAAATTGTCCAGACAACTTTAAACACCGAATTCTGTAAACGAAGCTTAAGCGGTTTTAAAGATTCTTAAGCACTTTTCTAACAATAATGGTAAACATATTGTAAACTTTCCATTTTTGCAATAAAAGTTTAAGAAAATATTGCATTAAATAATTACATTTAGCACACACCTAAATAATTTGACAACATCACTGTAAGTTTCTATATGCCCAACACCTTCAAGTTACCAAATCTTGTAAATGCAGCTTAAGCGAATTAAAAGATATTTCAGAGTTGCAGTGTTTTTACTAACCCAGTATAAAAAAGCTTTGTGTTCATATTACTACTGAGTTAAGGTCTGGCCACACATAACCGCAACAAGCCCGCAGCGTAGCTTAGTCGTACGTCTCGCTTGCGCAATTTAATATTAAACTCACAATTTTCCAATAACGTAATAGAATGTTCTAAAAATATTTTTTTAGTTGAAGTCTAAGGACACCGCTGCTCAATATTACCAGGGTCACGGACAAAAAAAAAAGGTGCTGAAACGATTAAGTAAGAACCGTTTGACACACACAAAATTATTCCGAAAATTATTACCAAAATGGTTTCGAAAATTTTCACAATAATAATTTAATGTATTACACGTTTGAGAATTCTAACAAAAATGTTTGCTTTAATACTATTAATAATGTTTTATATTTTACATACCATAATCGGGAAAAGACGTTTATTCGTAGCTTGAGTGATAAAGAAAAGTGCTAGCAGTTTTTTCTTGCTTATTCCGTGTGCTGATTAATTCTACCAATTTGCATGGGAAGTAAGAGAGCTAATATTGAACTAATTTTCTTTCTATGTTAAGCACGCTTTTTGCCACTACCCAGGAAAGTATAAACTTGATGAGTCAAGTCCAGTCAATTGTTTATATAGCATCTTTAACTTCGTTTTTTTTCGACTTAGCCGAACCCCCACCATTTTTTTTTATATATTAGCCTCATTCATTTTAAAGCACGATAATATCAGCAACAAAACAGCAAACAGTTATATCTTTCTGTTTTTTTCTACTTAAATGAGGCGAATTAATCATAATTCAAGACAACAACGTCAGTTTTATAAAGAACAAATTTTAAAGACGTATTTTTACAATAAAATACCAAAAAAAAATTATTTAATTATCAACAACTAAATTGGGGCAAACCATGCCCTGTAAAGCAGGCTTTACAACTCTTTGCAAAGTGCGCATGAGCATTACAAGAATTCTTGCAATAATTCTAGTAAAATTTATTGAAAGTATAAAACAGAAACAAATGCACTGTTACCAAAAATCATACAAAAATAATAAAGAAAATTTTGGTAGTAATTTTCGCTATAAATTTCGCTAGAATTCTTGTATGTGTAAAACGAACCTAAGAGAATTTAGAAAGCATATACAGGACTCACATAGTCTCAAAAAACCTTGACTAGAAAATAATACATTTAATAAAGCCGCACTACCAGTAGCCAATATTATCATAATTTGGGCATTTGATTTTTATACTTTCTAAAGTTTAGATAAGATTAATTAAGCCAATAATATACATATAACTCTGTAATACTACGCTTTAAATAATAGCTGCTCGTATAATAAACGATAACAAAAAGATTAACACGTTTTTACCTGCACTTAAAGTTTGTATAAAAAGAAACACAGGACAGAGGTTAGTAGAAAAATCTTTTTAAGTTAAATAAGAAGCCCAAGTTGTGATATTAATTTAAATGCAATAGACTAAGCCTAAAAAAATATATTTAATATTTTAAGGACATAAAAACTTTTTAAATTTTTCAAATCAACCTGCCTCACTTTTTCCTACCATTGTTAATCGGGGCTCGGTACGGTGATAGTGCGGTTATGTGTGCCCGCCAGGCACCGCGGGTGTTGAGGTTTGTTATGGGGCCATGCGTATTTTTTTATCTTTTAAGAATTTATATGCGTGCTACATACAAAAAATGTAGAAAAAAATTAAAAAGCAAAAAAAGGTTTTTCAATCATCCCAAATTTATTCTTATGTAATAAAAAGTTAGGCAGCAAAAAGAAAGGTCCTTACCCTCCACATTTTTGCTTTTTTCGCTTCTTTTAGCCCGCTAGCATAAACTTAAGAGACAAAAAATTCATTTCTCATATGGGTGCATTGCAGCCATACATTTTACCTCTTTGGGTGCATTGGTCACCGTGCAACCTCGTACTCGCCGCCACTGGTGGCCGTAGTCCTTCATTTAGGTGATATTAAGGTAATGTGTTGACAGAAGGAGACAAAATAAGGCAAAAATCTAAATATAGATATAGCATTTAAGTCAGGGAATTAAAGTAGGCCTCTAGAATAAAAAATAATCTAGGTATATACTGGATCTAAATAAACACGATATTTTTAAAACTAAACCTATAATTGCTTTTCTCCTTATGAATGTTTCTTTAAAATCCCAACATGTTAACTACATTATAACCATTATATGTTAATGTAAGTATCTTTTTCTTAAATTCTTATCATTTATAAATAATTATTATACTAGAAACTAAACACGCAATTGATTATGCCCATAGCTATTTAAAAAAAATATATATACATATATATTTTGCTAACATACCTAACCGGGTAACGGTATGCGTTTGATTTCAAATTTTGTAATTTTTAACAAACCATATTACGAATATAATTATTATTTATTATAAAAATCAAGCAGCACTTAAGACCAGCCTTTTGAATTATTTTAGTTTATTTAAATGTCTATTATTGTTGATGACAAGATGAATAAAAGACCCGTTTATTCCACAAATAAAAAACGAGCCTTAATAACGTATTTTTAAAGCATGAAATTATTTGTTTTGACCAAAGTGGACTAAGTGAGCTACTACCTTCTTAAAGCAAATATTAGTCCACTCTTGCCCTAATAAACAGGTTGTATGCTACTAAAATAAGTTCTAATAATCAATTTTTAAATTTGTAGGATGGTCCGGTCTGTTTCTCAACGACTCAGTTTTAATAATCACCACAAAAATATTTACTTAGTATGGTCAAAACTTATAAAGTGCATTTCTTTAATGTACTTTCCTTTTATTATTTTAAATGGATCAATTTAAAAAATATAAATTAGAATATAAAACTGATTCATATATGGGTAGTTATTTCGGAGTTATATTGACAGATAAAAATTTAATTATGGCTGCTGAGCTCCATTTTGACAAAAAATATATATAAAGAGAGGTCTGGTGACAAATTATCTTTATAACCCTAGAATATAAAGTTCAAAACCTTCGGCTGCTACAAAAAGGCGGTATGAAGACCATATTTATCTCATTCTGAAAGTGATGCCGCCAAGTACACAAAAAATGATAAAGTAAACAAACCTTTTTGAAAGCACATAGCCTCTGACAGAGCCTGATTATACATTTTTAGATAAATAAATAAAAAGATTGCAAAAACACATAACACGTACTTAAAAACACCCTATTATTTTGTCTCTGGCCTGCTATAAAACAGTGGCACATGGCGTACCTCGTCGGGTTAAATAGTTTTTGCTGCGATAAATCATTGTTCACAAAAGGGTTTATTTGCTTTATCATTTTTTGTGTTCTTGGCGGCATTGCTTTCAGAATGAAATAAATATCGTCTTAACTTTACTTTAAAAATTACCTTATTACCGGATTTGGGTACCATATTTCTGACAAAAATAAAGTTAAATGTTTTTTGAAACGTTTTTTAAAGATATTTTAATGGTGATATATAATACAGTGTGCTTTATTAAAAACATGTATATTTTTAAGCTTTAGGACAATATCACATCTAACTTTATTACCTTCAAAAATATTACCATCCGAATCCTGTATTTAGGTAACTATTAAAGTACCGAGTACCGCCATCTGTTGTGCTACAAAAACTCCCTTTCCATTTATTTTTTTTCAATATGGCTTCCAGCAGCCACCTACCAAATTTATCCGTTTGAAAAGTAAAGGGCATTATTTAAATGCGGTGTATAGTAAAAATTAATTTTATATACATTTTTAATCTTATATTTTTATTAAGAAATACATAATTCAAAAGTTAAAAACATAAAGCTAGTATAAAATAAGAATTAAAATTGGGTTCCTTTTAACCCCTTTTAGGACCGCCGCGAGGGCGTTAAAGGTGGTACATATTACCGGGGCTCAGACTGATTGAAGGGGCCCGGACTAAATGGAGGGGGGCGGGATTAAAATCGGTAATGGAGCAATGGAATGAGGACCTTTTTTCTTTTTTGGTTAATTAAGGGAGCTCCTATTTTTTTTTGTTACTATTTTTTTTTTGTTAATAAAGGCGGCCCGTAACTTTCGCTTGTATCGGGGCCCGGCACAGCTCTTGGCAGCCCTGCCCTGGTCATTCCCATGTTTAATTATTTTTAATGGTAAAATGCCATCAAACCTATTCCGATTAAGATATAGCTTTTTAACATAATTTAAGTCTAACATAAAATTAAGTCATTTTAAGAATATGTAAGTCAGCAAAATTGGTTTTAAATCAAACAAATCGTCCATGTTTAAGCCCGTAACAAATTTTGCAACTTTGCTAGTAATACCAGGGCGTACCTAGCTAAATTTAATGATAACCATTACCTAGCTCCTGTTTGGTGTTTTCTTCAAAAGGTCATCAGATTAATAGAAGTAACAAGATTAAATTCAGGTTAAAAATAAAATAAAAGCAAAGTTTTAAAATATAATTAAAAGTAACAATATTCAATTGTAATTCCGTAGACTTATATGGATTTAATTTTCATTGAATTATAGTTAAACCAAACTTAAAAATAATAATCTGTAAAAAGCATTTTGCTCATTAATAATACTGCATTTATTATTATTTTAAACACATAGTAAATAAATAAATAGTTATTATTATATACATATACAAATTAATTTAAATTTAATGGCATAAACAAGATATTATTAATAACATATATGTATACATTACAGTATGTCCACGGATGGACTTTACAGTAGGACAAATCGTGTATGGCAACTACTTTTGCTTCTTAAATAAACAAGATTCTCGTTAAGATTTTTCTTTTGTGACTTTTGTGACCTCGCGCAGTAAACAAATCGAGGGTGGACGAACATGCGCACTTAAAAGCCGTGGCAAAATACAAACATCGGCAACCCGTGCCCTCCGTCCGCCGCGGCCTGACTACGCTCATTAGCTACCGTACTTCAAATGAAAAACCAGGACAACACATTCTTTCTGATAATGCGAATAGTCTGTTTGGCGCCACGCGCGTTCACCCTCGATTTGCTTGCGCACAAACCCGTTTTTTCGCCCATGAAATGTAACTTTTGTTTCGCGCAGGTAATAACATTGGCAATCAATCGAGATCAGTGACCAAGACAACAGCACCTTTACTTTAATTAATTCAGCAAAATGTCAAATAAATAATTTTAGAATATATAGGTTTTTAGAATTAATGAGGAATTTCACATAAAATAAACCATTTTTTAAAGCCATGCTTTACACCTTTTTAGGTAATTTACCTAGTTTTAATAGAACACAATAATTAATGTCAAAGGTTGTCAAATATATGTAAAATCAAGTAAATTACTTAAAAAGGTGTAAAATATGATTAAAGCAATAGGATACCAAAGAAAAAGTTGTTGTGTTTTTATTTTATGGTAACTCTTTATTATCGAATCCTCATTTAATTTAAAAAAACCTTTTTTATTGGACATTTTACTAAATTAATAGAAATAGTGGTAGTTTTGACTTGGTATAATTTTGTAGTTTTTGGAGCCCCTGTACAAAACAAAACAATTTTTTAACGTAAATCTTGGTTTTTAGGAAGCAAAAGCAGTTGCCATACACGGAATTCCTAAACATTTAAATTTTTGGTCCATTTGTCCTACTGTAAAGTCCATCCGTGGACATTTTAATCCACATAAAACTTAATGCATGGTCTTAAACTGTTTTGGCAGTAGGCAGTTTTAAAAAAGTTAAGTGATATGCGGAGTGGGTAAAAAAAAACTAAGAACTGATTAATTGTAGGGTATCCAAATTATTTAAGATAGAACAAAAAAAAATAATAAAAAATGTATTTCAATTTTAAAGTTATGCCAATAATGCAATGTTAGGGCCTTTTATTCAGAATTTGACATTTTTTGAAAAATATGGCTAACAAGCATTTAGACATTTTAATCACACAAAATATAAACAATTTTTATAGCTTTTTTCTTAATGACAACGCTTTTAAAAAATATTAAAATCTATTTAGTAGGTCAAAGAGTGGAAATTTCATGTAAAACTGAGATATATATTATTAAATTCATATAGGCTTATAGAAAAATGATAATTTTATCGTCAAAGTCATCCGCTGATTTTGAAGACATTTTTAGTTGGAGACATGCGCAATGGCAATTACTTTTGTGTTCTGTTATTTCATTTAATTTTACGTGGATTTTACATGTTTGTTCGTTTGTATTAGTTTACAATTTTCACAGTTTAGCCAGTTTACAGTGTTTTTAGTCTTTGGTTTCAAAATTAGTTATTAAAATTTGTGGTTGCTTTAAAAATGTTGTGAAAAGTATTTTACAAAATTTTGTTTATGATTAAGATGTTGTTGCTGTCCGAAAACTAAATTTAATGTTTTTTTTTGGCTAGGTAGCGTGGGTCCAGTTGGTATTTTTCATCATGCCGTTCGCAGAGTTAAAAATTTCAAACCAATCAGAAAATTATTTCCAACCAAGCATGCTCATTAGCAAATTGGAAATCGGTTGGAAATTTTGTTCTATGAACAAAGCTATCGTTTAAGCTCCCTGTTCAGTTTGTTATACATTTTTTTTGTTCCAATATCCCATTTATTCAGCTGCATCCAACTTGTTAAGAGTGCTAAAAAGCAGCTTTTATAAATAGTCCTTCTGCATCTATTTATACAGGGTAATTTTTAACTTGAAAAATTACTTCTTAGTTTTAGTTTTGGTTTTTTTGTAATAACTAAATATAGTTCTATGAGTGAGAACTATTTTTGGTAAGTCTATAAGTAGGTATTCAGTTCTAAGTTGTGATAATGTGGGTTTATTTGTAGGTGATTAAAGCCATGATTGTGAGCCTATATTTATACCAAATTATTTCTATACACAGATATTTGTTTTTATTGCTACCTATTATTTTTTCTTAAAAATTACCATTGTTTTTTAATTTTTATTAACTGGGTATTTTACTAACCAAAATAATTAAGAAACTTTTTTTTAATATTTAGCCGTTGTGGGTCCTTAACAAAAAAATTCAAGTTTATGCAAATAAGTTTATAATTACCCTTTATTTAAATATTGAAATAACTTATTAATCTTTTTACCACTGACGGCAATTTGGAAGATATTATAGACAGATTTACCAATTGTGACGTGGGACATACCAAAATCGAAGCATAAATATTTTTTGTACGACCGGGCGTAAAATTGCACCTTTACGCCCTAGGGCAAAAAATATTTAAAACGCCTGCATTTATAAATTTATAAAACAATAATAAAATTAAATAATGCTCCATGTTATTTTGGTAAAACAACAATTTATTTAATTAAACATATTTTAAAAGCATAATATTAGTCTATATGCATCAAAATAAAGAAAAATAACTGCAAATATTATTGTTTTTGGTTATACAAAAAATATTGTTTGCACCTCTGCCGTATAGCACTTTTATGCCCACACCTGATTGAGCAACTTTTAGCCGCGGGCGCAAAAGTGCCATTTTATGGCCTTGGTACAAAAAAACCTTTTTTTTTGATAATGGACTTTGATTTTATGATTTACAATACACCGTTGAACACGATTTCTAGGTCTAACTTCTACATATTAAATTTTAGTTTCTTTTATGAAGACAAGAAAACTATTTTTTGTTAATTATTTAAAGTTTGCCCTTGCAGGAATTAAAGCAACGAAAATCACTGATTTTTATACAGGCTGTAATTTAATTGGTAACAAAAAATACAGGATAAAATTCCTTAACTTATTTGTGGGAAAGAAGCTTATATGAACATTATATACAGTGTGTCTACGTAAGTTGATGGCATATGAACAACTTTTTTATTATAAATTTTACGAAAAAAAGTATTTTTATAAAAAGTTCTGCGTGGTTCAAAACCTAAAATGGAATCATCAGATATTAAATTGTGTCAGTCATGTACGAGGTTTGGCCAAAAATGTAATTTTTGCTCAAGAGTAAAGTACCTGTATTTACACATTACAAAGAAAATAAGTTTAGAAATAAAAATTACTTCCAAATATGCAATTTTGTTCAGTTCCAAAAAAAAAACAATTTTTTTCCTGCGATAATGGTAAAAATTTAGGTTTGTACATTAGTGCATTATATTTCATGATTATGAATGTCATAGGGCAGTTTTTATTAAACTTTTTAAATTATTTGTAATTAAAACAAGAAGAATGTACAATGCATTGATGTGCAAACTTAAATTTTCTTATTTTCAGAAAAATAATATTTTTTTAAAGAATATAACAAAATTGCATATTTGCAAGAAATTTTTAATTCTAAACAACTTTTATTTATAACAATTTGCGATATTAGCAAAAATACTGAGTACTTTTCCTTACGCAAAAATAACATTTTTGGCCAAACCTCGTATATGACTGACACAAATTGATATCTGATGATTGCATTTTAGGTTTTGGACCATGCAGAACTTTTATAAGGAATAACTTTTTTCGTAAAATTAATAATAAAATTTTTTCCATATGCCGCCAACTTACGTAGACACACTGTATGTCCTAAACCTCTTAATTTTTAGGCTACAGGATGTTTAAATTTTAAGACAAAAATCGTTTTCTTATCATAACTTTAAAACTGTTTTAGATACTTTCATGAAATTTGACATGCTCCTACTAAACATCATTAGGTAATTTTTATTGTAAGATTTTTAATTATTTTTACTAGTGGCATCCGAACGAGATGTATACTGAGGATTTTTGAAAAAAAATATTACGGCACTGCTTTATGCAAAAATAAAAATTGTTTTTAAAATCTTTGTTTTTTTCAAGAAATTTGTCCTCCCAACCTTTTTTTCTCTAATGCACCATTTATGTGTAAAAAATAAAAACCGTTTTTAGGCATTTGTCGGATAACAAAATTATTTTAAACTAGTATGCTGGTGCCCTATTTTAAGTTTTTTTACGCGAAAACCTTGCGTCGATAAAAAAAGTTAATAAGTCAAATTTGTTGCAAAATAAATGGTTTTTTAAAAAATATTTCTATTTTTAAAGAAAGCTATGATGTACCATAAATTTTTTTAACTGTATTTCTTTTATATTCGTATGAGCTCCCTCACATACTTATCAACGTGAATCAGACAAAAGCAAGCTCTAAGTGCTAAAAATAAAAATTTAGCTGTTTTTCAAAGCCTAGGATCAAAGTCAGCATGAGAACAGAAACCAATTTTTTTTTGGTGATGTTAACTACTACCATAAGTAATATGCCTTATCAGCTTCACTAAAGGATTATTCCTATTATAAATTTCAAAAATATTTTGCTGCAATTTTCAACGTACTTTGTGTAAAGGCAAATATTATAAATTGTTATTAGGATGAATATTTATATTACAATTTAGTGTTATATATTTAAATAAATTATGGTAATATTCTTGTAAAAGAGTGGTTCTTATAAAGTGTTAAATCCTGCAGATTCTTTAGCACGTTAAGGTATTTTAATTGGCGTGTTTATGGTGTTTAATATTAATATCGCATAGAATTATTAAAAGAGTATCTTTATATTATTTATTACACAAAAAAGGATTGTGAATCCGTTAGGTAGCAAGTTTTGGTTTGTAACATTAAATAAACATTTATCTTTAAAAAGTTTACATAAATTGTTTCTTTTTTATTTAATTAAAAGAATCAGGCATTATATTTATAAAGTTATTCAACTTATCTTAAATATATTTTTTTAATTCTAATAAGAACTGGTCAAGTCACAAAATTTTAACCTACTTTAAGTATCTCATACATATTTCGATTTTGTACAGAGCTTGACACTCATTCAGATTTCCATTCTTTTTGCGGCGAAGCCCAAAGCCAAGCATAATTTTACGGGTGTATCCCATCTCGGTACACTTTATTGGGGACAATTTTACTTTGATACCTTGACGGACCATTTATAATGACTCAACACGGTATACAGAACTCACAAATAATAAATGACATACATATAAAAAGTGTGTATTAGCAGTGTATGAGTCCTCATACAACGGTATTAGTCTTGTGTTTAATTAATAAATTTAAAGAAAGGCGTTGCTTACCAGAACTAATCTTTTGAAAGTGTGTATTAATCTTGGTTTCAATTAAGGAACTAAAAATATATAATTAACTGTTTTATTATGACATACCTAGATACAATAATTTATGTGCCGAGTTGGGCTATGTAGAACAGAGTACCTACCTACGTATGTGCCGACTGTGGGCTATAAGCTATAATTATTCCATTTACCTGCTTGGTGTGCGGAATTGGGCATCGCCCGTTTTGGTATTGAACTTGGCTCACATTTTCACATTTATGTTTTTAATGGGATATCATTATTTATTATTAAAAAAATAAATATATAACAATACAATTACCACTAACCACTTTATTTCTTTCATGCCTTGTGTACTTAGTTTGTTTATTGGGGTGGTAACAAAACAAGCAACATAATATTGCTTTAGCTGTCTATATAATATTGACAATTAAAAAAAAAGTCTGTTTCTGCCCGGGAGCGAACTGTGGACCTTCCGCGTGTTAGACGGATGTGAAAATCACTACACCACACTAACTTATTATATCAAATATCTACTTGAACCAGTTCAAACGCCACCATTAAAAAAACATGTTTTTTTATGGGGACTCTACCCTATTTTGTAAGTATTTTTGTTTTCAGATTTTTTCCTACGCTTACACACAATTAACTAGCTGGATTCCAAATTTCATCTTTCTAGGTCAGCTGAAAGTGAGTTGGGTTTTGATCTATATGTCAGTCAGTAAGTGAATCAGTTAGTCAATCAGTGAAAAATTGACTTTAATTTCTTTATAACAATTTAAGCTAGCTTCATAAAATTTGGGCTATATACCCCACCGAATATTATTTTAGACCTATTTCTTGCGAAAGTTATATTATAATATTGCTGCTACACATATCTTTGTAGCTTGGCTGTTACTGTTACCACAGCAAATTACGTATGCCGCAAAAGTTTATTACCTTGAGTTAAAGGTGTTTAGGGTCGCCGGCGACCCCTGTTGTTTTCGCGCAGTAAAAAAATCTATCAAAAAAGAATGCTGAAGTTAAAGGAACCATATAAAAGAGATTGAAAGACGACATAAAGAAAATAATAAGGATATTGACAATAATAATTATGACTTAAGTGATATTGGAATTAAATTTGAGGAATATAAAAAGAAGAAGGGAAGACCAACCAGAACCAACTGAAAATGAATCGTGACGATGAAGAACCTTTAGCACATCTACAGCAAAGTGATTAATGAAATCGTAGTTACAGATGGCACTCTAAACATTTTTTTATATACACGGATAGAAAAAATCTATTCTGCATCTTTCTAAACTAAAGGAACAAAAACTAAGTAAGAAGCTTGAAAATTTTATTTTGACGACAACATTCTGTATAAACTTGTTACTTATTCAAACAAAAAACTACGTTGAAATAAGATACACTTTTCAAAAAGCACAAAGATTTACAAGACATACCAATAAAACAAAATTTAAATAATTAATGCTTTACCGCACACAAATAATGATTTGAAGAATTATTATGGGAATGTAAAAAATAATTGTTCTTTTCTTATAAAAATCATTGGTTAAATTAAAAAACAACCAACAGAAAAAAATTATATAGGTTTTTTACTGTTTAAACTTAAAAATACCAGTAATTCTTCATGGGGTCGTATGCGATCCCTGTTGTCGTTTATGCATGAAAAAGTTTAATTTGTCGTTTAAGGGATAAATATTTCATTTTAAAAATGAAAAAACTTGCAAACCAAAATTTTGTGAAACAGATTATATTTTTTACCATTGCCACTTTTTCTGTTCTATAAAATGATGTCACTAAATTTAATATCCGAGTAAGATTCTAAATTTAACGATATATTACACTTTACATTTATGCGACTTTTCGAACCGAAAACCATTATCATTCACTATTTCGCCATTACATATATCAATTTTCCCCCAAACGTTCGGGGAAATTTCCGTTAGCAGGTAAGTATAAATACTTTTTATAACTACTCATAACTGTTCTTTTTATTTATTCATAATTTAACTAACCAGCTACAAGAATTAATGTAATTTACATATATTTACTTATACGCTATAAAATAAACCATTTAATTCAATTAAGCGCCTCTATTAACTTTATCGTATCCTGTTATAAAAAAATGGATGTAAACTTACCTGCAAACGGAAATTACTCCGAACGTTTGGGGAAAACTCGGTATTTGTAATAACGGAATAGTAAATGATGATGGTTTCTCGGATCGAAACGTCGCATAAGTGTAAAGTGTTATAGTCGTTAAATTTATAATTTATAAAAAAACACAGGTAATGATGGTGGCTCAAAGACAAAACGTCGGATCTTAAATTTGGTGACTTTATTTTATAAAAGAGGAAAGGTGTCAATATTAATATATTGTTGGTTTTCAAATATCTTCTTAAATAAACCAAAAACAGAATAAAAACTGTTTTGCAAAATTTCTGTCATTTCCGATAATTCCGGAACGACTGCAAATTGGTAAATGTTTAAAAAGAAATATTGTTAAGCATAAAGAAGCGCAACTTTGCCCCAATTTAACCAACTTTATATCTCTTAGAAATACCGAGATAGCAATGCTAATGCATCGAGTTTGTAACACCCTGTATAGTTTTTATTGCATTAGACAATATTTTTATCATAAATAAATCGATATTAACAGTCTCTAAATCATATTTGATTTGGAAGTCAACTAAAATAAGTATTTTTAGAGATATTTTAATGACCATAATTATGAGAAGCATGCTTCTATTGTTTCTTAATGCAGGTACCTATTTTTGAGACTTGAGTAAAATAATAAATAAAATATATTTTAACTTTTTTACTTATCAATAATTTAGGGTCATAAAACTACTTTAGTAATTTTCGTAACAAGTGCGTAATGTGATACTTTTTTACGAATGTGAAGTTTAACAGCACGAGTCGTTAGGCGAGTGCAGCATTCCTATGAGTTTAAAAAAGACATTTTATGCATAGTGTAACATACTATATTTTTTCTATGACCGTATAAAAATTTCTTAAATTACCAGTTTATACATGTTTTAATTTATTTTAACTTATTAATTTTAATTTTTGCAGCACAGCCATTACATTGGAACAAAAATCATAGCCCCATACTTTTGAAAGACAATAAAATTATCCTCTTCATAACTATGCCGTGCTTTAATTTTGAAAAATTGTATGTACCTACTTACTTTTTGTAGAAATAATACTAAAACAATATAAATTCCTTTTTAATTTATAAGTAATCCAAATTCATTATTACTATTAATTTTAAATAATTTCTATTAAATTTATTTGCAAACTGTCAAATTTTTAAACTAGTTACACATAAACTAAAAGAAATATTGACAAAATCAATGGTAACTTGACCGTTTGGTTCAGTTGATGTCGCGTTTACTGTTACATTGCATAAATTGTTGTTTAAGTTTACTGTAGTAGGCATGAAAACAAAACACTAATTTAAAGTGTGAAAAAAGCTTCGAAGTGTTTAAAAAAGTATACTTTTTTTAACATTTTATGTAGTGTACTAGAATGGAGTACTTTATCTTCATGTTAATAATTAAAAACTTTTTTTAACAGTCGTGAAAAAGAGTTGTTTTAGGGGCCTTTGAGTAATAAATATTACTTTTAAAACACTTTTAGTGGATTTAACGTGTTTAAACCACAAGTTGTCTAATATGACAGAACTTAAATATTGGAATTAAAAACTTTTCAACAGTCAAATAAAAATATAATTATCGTTTTTTGAATATAATAATAGTCGTTAAATAGTCACTAAACACATTTTACCTACTTATGACTATTAAATATACTAATATATATAGTATGATAACTGGTTTCCTCAAAGACAATTCTGTCTTATCCTTGCTTTTAATTTTTTTTCTATGAGTAATTACGGATCTTAGTATATATTTTATTTTTTGTTGTTGTTCAATTTTATCTGTGGTCAATAAAAAAAATATAATTTTAATTGAATTTTTTGTCACATTTGATTTTGGATATTTTGCATATTAGCAAAATTTCTTCGAATTTGGCTGTTATTTATTCTGAAACTGTTATTTGATTCCCGGAATAATTGTACAGGGTATTCCAATTAAGAGAAATAATAGCTTATTTTTTGACTTTCCCAGTATTTTTAAGAAACTGAAGAGAGTAAATTTTTGTATTTTAGCTCGGAGAATTTAAAAATCGTAATAAAAAAACAATTGCATGAAAAACGAAGAAATAACGTCATAATTGTTGGGTTTTCTAAATGGAACACTATATTTATTATAGGATTTTTGGATTGCTACGATCAATTCTAACTGTTTTTCAATAAGGGTAGTATAAGTCTATCTTTAACTGTTTTTAAGTTACTGTCATATTTCTGGCCTATATTATTTAATTAAATATATATATCAATAAAAAAAGGTAATGCAGGTGATCACTAAATACAAGTCATTAATATTTTTATCAATTAGTATATCTTATATTAGTTTTTATAATAAATTATTTCCAAGATAAAAAAAACTACAGGTAGTAACGCTATATTACAAGTGTCAAGAAAATGCTAGTGAAGCAAAAAAATTATGAAAACCTTAAATAAAATCTACTAATAGGTAATTAAAATTGTAATTACTTTGAAGTATCAGGTAATCACCTGCGTTAACTGTATTTTATATTGATTAATTAAATAATAGTAGTCGATATGTGACTGTTTAAGGATTAATAACTTAAAAACAGTTAAAGATTTTTTTTTATCTTTGGACAATCCACGAAGGCTGGAAGCCTAAATACTAACGTACTGTGGGTGTCTTAAGCAGGGTAAGAGGAAGTTTGTTAACACGGGACTTAAAAACTTGAAGATTTGGGGGGAAGGGAAGTCCTCCGCTGGCAGTAGGTTCCACAGTCTAGAAACTCTAGGGATAAAAGAACGAATGAAATGGGAAGTTCGGGGCCTATCCAATTGAACCGTATAGGGATGCATACGCGCGGCATCACGAGTTTCTCTGTTGGGAGCTGCAAGAGAAGGGACTATACTGGATAATTCGTCGGAGCAGAAGCCGTTAAAGTATCTATAGAAGAGCGATAGATCTCCCACAGCTCGACGATGGGCAAGAGAAGGAAGTCTTTGAGTAAGTAAAGGATCATTAATAAGACGAACAGCCCTTCTTTGAATGGCATCAAGAATGCTGAGGGTTGTAGGGGATGCCATTCCCCAGACATGAGAACAATATTCCAGAGAGGGTCGAATTTGGGACACATACAAAGTGTATAAATTGGAAGGAGAAAAATACTTTTTGGCTCGGAAAAGAAATCCAAGCTTTTTGAAGCCGCGGTGGCTATAGATACAATGTGTTAAGATAGACTTAAAGTGCCCTTATTGAAATGTTGGCTACCTTAAATGTTTTTAAAAATACGGGAACACCCAGAAAACATGTAATTTTTCCTGTTAAATGAAAAAACCCTGTGCAACAGAATTTGATTAACCTTTTGAAAGTATTTAAAAAAAGAAAATAAAAAACAAAATGCTAGCCAGACAATGCTCTTTGTCTCACTGTTATGGTGTTAGGTTAGGTTGATCATCTGACGGTATTTAACTTTAAATAATTGTAGAAAAATATTAGAGTATGTGCTGAAATCGGTACTCCATATTATAGAATCATTTCATTTTATACAAAAAAAATTAGATTTGGCAAGTACTCAGTGTGTACACCATTTTTCTAAAAGCTACATTGTAATTTAAAAATCTATACAAAATAGATCATTTTATTAATGTGTTTTTTGTTTGTTTTAAATACGACTTATGTTGCAAAATAAATTAATTGGTATAAAATGTGCAATATCATTTGTGTATCAGTAAGAGTTTAAATTATTGGGTGCGTAACTCAACTTTAATTGAAATTTAAGAAGAGAACTGCTTTACAAAACTGTTTAAGTTTAATATTATTTAATAAAAATAATGTTTTCTAGTCATAGATTACCACATTTCGATTGTAATATAGTAATACAGCTCTTAGAAAAAGATGTTAAATGTAAAAGAAAATACAAAAATCATGATAAATAAAATTAATTTGTCACTTTATAGTAAGGAAACTTATCTTGAAGAAAAAATTTAGGATCCGTAAATTGACCGAATTTCTTTTCAGAAAAAACATCTTCTTTATTTCTTTTTTAATATTTATTTTAAATTTTGTACATCGGAATAAAATTAAATTTTAAAAACACCTTTTTCAAATAACTTTTATTTTTAGATATAAAGCTAACTTAAAATATTTTAATTTAATTTTTATTAATTATTTTCGTAACGGAGGCCCATAAGCAGGATGTCGTTATTAATTTTATGATTACTTGACAAGCAAAGGTAATTGCATAAAAAATTCTTTTAATAATTTCAAAAATAAACTGTTTTCCCTATGTAACCAACTCTTAGGCGGTTACTGTATATTTATTAATCCATTGGGTAAACCACACCTAAATAATTTGCACAACCATGTAATGAAAAGGCGCCTATAAAATTTCCCTGAACCAAGTACATAGTCGGTCATATTTTCTTTGGAAAAAACTTTGTGTAATTACTATATACCATAGATATTTATCGATATTCGTATACTTACATTAACACCCTTATAGGAAACTGGCCAAAAACTGCAGATTTTGCCAGTAATATGGGTGACCTAAAATTCAAGCCTAACAAACGTGGATATATACAAAAATCGGAGTTTCCCATAGGATGCAATAAATTTTTATACCCTGTATTTCATTACGAATAAAATACTTTTTCATATACTCTATTAATTTATTTGGTAGACCACACTTAAATCATTTACACGACCATCGAAAGAAAAGGCGCTTAAAAAAATTGCGGTTCATCTGAATCAAGTAATTCAACCAAGCTTTGTAGCTATCTACAATATACCATAGAAAAACTTTGCGTATTTACCATATACCATAGACATTTATCGGTAATCGTGTACTTACATTAACTTCCTTATAGCAAACTGCAAATTTTAATAATAATTTTGACCTAACATTCGAGCCTGGAAAACGTAAAAATATGCAAAAATTTGAGTTTTTATAAAAACCGTCAGTACCGGGTATTTTATCTAAAACAAAATACTCTTTAGTATTTTCCATTGATCCATTTTGTAAAGTACACTTAAATAGGTTGCACAACCATGTAATGAAAAGGCGCCCATAAAATTCACAGTTCCTCTGTACCAAGTAATTCAACCATTGCGTTTTCCAAATACATATTCGGTAATATTTGGTAATATTTTCTTAAGGATAGACTTTGTTTATTTACTGCATACCATAGACATTTATCGGTAATCGTATACTTACGTTAATTTAAGTACCCTGTATTTTATTTTGAACAAAATACTCTCTATAATATATTCTATTGATCCATTCGGTAAACCACACTTTAATAATTTGCACAACTAAGTATGTAATGAAAAGGCGCCTATAAAATTCGCGGTTCCTCTGAACCAAGTAATTCAACCATCGCGTTTTCCAATTACATAGTCGGTCATATTTTCTTTAGGAGAAACTTTGTGTAATTACTATATACCATAGATATTTATCGGTAATCATATACTTACGTTAACTCCTTCATATAACGTACATTGCGCCACTTTATCGATACATATGATACCGCTTTAATTACAGACGTGGTTTGGTTTAGGCATTCACACTTTCCTTAGATCATTTTTCTTTTATCTAGATATGCTTATAAGCTAACAATGATTTGTTGCACCAGTGTTGTTGTTTATTTTATTCCCACGGTTTTTGTTTGCAGTCATGTAAATAATAAATTGACTTAATTATTTATTGGCGTAAAAGACATTTGAAGCATTGTGCTTCTTTGTAAGTTATACAAAAAATAACTGGTGTGTAGGAATTAAAGAACAGTTTCTGTTATTTATTCGTTTTTAAACGGGTTTACAAGTTCTACTATTCTTATAAAACTCCGATTTTTTGATTTTCTATTTACCGATTATTTTGGTTTTTTCAATAATATATCTGACCGTTTTTACAACGTGACTTGACACGTAAGTTAAAGCAGGATCCCCAAGTATGCGTTTATTTTGTCAGATAAAAAATATTATTGCAAAAAGGTGACGTCACAAACATAACCTATATTTTCCGACAAATATAAAAAATTTAAAAATTTTTATTAAAAAGTTTATGTTTGTTACGTCACCTTTTTGCAATAATATTTTTTATCTGACAAAATAAACCGATACTGCCAAAAATAAAATAAAATTACTTAAAAAAAACATAAAAAATAGTATTTTACCCTTAATAACGATTTAACCGTAAATTCCTTTTAAAAAAATATCCAAAGGTCAGTGATACGTGTTGACAGGTTAAAAAATATCTGTTACTGCATTACTAATAACTATTAATTCTAACTATAAACAATAAAAACTAAACATATATAAAAGTCAGTAGAAAAAACACCAAAACCGCAAAAAAACTTTCAGTACGATTGTAAACAAAGAATTACGGAAACGATTACCTCACAAAATTTAGTGAAGATTGGCTTAAATGGAATCAAGCGCTTCTTATAAAAAAGTCAATTTTCTTGCAGGATCCCTTTCTGACAAGAGTAGAAATCGCAGAAAGACTAAATTTAGAAAACCATGTCGAACCATATTTAAAAAATAGGATTGGTGCTGAAATATTAAAGATGGGTGCCATATAAATTACCTGAGAAAAATTTGAATGATCGAGTTTTCATATTTAACATATGTTTGCTTACTCGAAAAAATCGAGCCCCTCTTAAACGTAAGGATAACTGAGGATAAAAAGTGAGTTAGGTATGAAAACATCGTAAGGTAAAGGGCATATTGTTAAAAAATGCCAGACCAAGTGTGGGAAGCTTTGACGCGACCGCTTCAGCGCTAGATCGGGAGGGGTGCAAATAAAAAATAAAAAAGCTGGTGCAGGACTAGGTAACGGCAGTAAGAATTATAGTTGGTCAACTAACAGTTTATTGCAAACTAAATAAACACCTACAAAACAATAGGCCTGGCAGAAAAAAACCTATGCAGGTTCTCGTAGGAAGAAGAGGAAACCGCAGAACACATATAGTGCTACTGTAAAGCCCTTTGTGGTCTACAGTTTGCAAAGTTGGGTGAGGAAAAACGTAAAGCAGCGATATTTACCAAGAAGCTAGTTTCAAGCTTGTGGAGTCTAATTAAAAAGACCGGCCTAAATAGTGTGCTCTAACATAGGGATGGAGGATACACAATAAACCTAAGCAGGTTGCATTGTTAGAGGATTACAATCCACGTTCAAGCAAATTTAATCTAATCTAAGATATAAATAAATTACAACTACTTACAGTTTCTAAATATAGGGTTGTGGTTTTATTAAAATTAGTTACTTACTTTTTATTTAGTGATTTTGTGTTTAATTTAAAAGTTAATGACTTTTTTCCACTGTTGTAACACCTTTGATCCAAATTTTACTCTGAATAAGAGAATGTTGTATATATGGTAGGACATTCAAGAATCAATACATTATGACGTTTTAAAATTTAACATAAAGCTTAATTTAAATAGGTATTGTTAATTAAATTAAATACAGCAGTTCAATAAAAAAGGCCAACGATTTCCACAGAAAGAATATCATACCGCATCGTGATAATATAGTATCCACCGTATTCCCCCGACTTAACACATTTCGGTTATTACTTGTTTTTGTCCTAACAAAATGTGACAAAAACTACAAAAATTCAGAATATATGAGACAAGTACTGGTTTAAATTAAGCAATAAAAAACAAGTGTTTTAAAATTCAGATAAAAGGTTTATTCCTACATCAGTCAGGACCAGTTTGCAAAGCGTCAGGCTTATGCGTAGGAGATAAAATCCGTTTAATTTTGTTTCGTGCGCATGCTCTGACAATTTGTAAACGGTTTCTAATTGCTGTAGAAACAAGCCTAAATAAGTTGTCCTTACACAACGCTGGCAAAAAATCTTTAACAATTAATAACAACAAAAGTTTTTTTCTTTGATTTTATTCTAAAACACAGATCGAGACTATCTGGGGGCATAATATTTAAAATTGACCAAAGTAAATAAAAATAAATGTTTTTAGAATAAAAATATAGGTTAAAATAAATGTGTATCATTTTTACAGTTGGTGCTGGATTAGGACTATCTGATGCTCTAAGCAATTTGCTTATGTGGAGCTTCCTTACCTATGCTACCTTGTAACATTTATTTTGGGTTTAAAACTTTTTTTATTCATTTTGCGTTAAAAGTTTTTAGAGGAGCAAAAAAAAGGTCCTTATCTTTAAAAAATGCACACAAGATGCATTTTCTTTCTTTTATACTCTTTATTGTGCCCCCTACAACGTGATGCAATGCGTGGATGCATACTAAGCAATTGCCTAATTTGCTTATAGGTTTATCTGAAACTGCTTACAGTATTGTTTAAAGAAATAAAATTAAAATGCAATAATAAAAAAATAAAAGGTTAAGTTTAAAAGAAAAATTAAAATTTTGCTTAATTCGTAAAATAAGCTATTCTGTCACATTGTGACAGTCATGCCAATAACCATGTCCACCCCGATGTGACAGTTTTTTTACTGGTTATTTCACAAATTAAGGAAAATTTTGCCGAATCGGCAATCGGTAATTACACAAATTTGGCGTTACATATGCATTGGGTTTAAATTAATCTAGTCGTAGGTGATATTAGAAAAATACAATTGCAAAGTTTTAGTGACTAATATAAAAGATCGAAATAAAACAATTTGGCAAATTATCATTTCCGAGTCTATACTAACATAAATTAAGAATAACACCTAAACACAACATGTAAGTGTTTCATTGGTTAACAAAGTCAATTACCTTAGTTACCACAATAAAAAATGTATGTTACTGGTTTAAAACTACAGTAGCCAAAGTTACTTACTCAATATCAAATTTATAGTGGCCAAAGTATAACTATTATTTTCTAAATGACAACCATTCTTACACAAGTACTTTTTCGAATTACGCATTTTTCGACGATACCAACAATACCAATTTATTTGCAAGCGGGTTAAAAATAAAGTCATAAATAAAGGATTGATTATACCTATGGCCTAAATGCAATACTAAAAATGGCTCTCAAAATTCAAGTATGCGTAAAAACTGTTTAAATTGTCAAATAACTATTTAGAATTTTATCAGGAATTTAAAAATGTTAAAATATACAGGGTGTTCTATTTAAAATATTTAAAATTATTGTCATTTCCGGTCAAACCGGAACTAACCAAAAAGTAAAAAATAAGCGAAAAGTCACTTTTTTTATACCATTTACTTATACCAAGTTTCATTTTGATATTTCTAATACTTTAGAAGTTATATGGTTGTCCAATAGATTCGTTGACACCCGGTATAGTGTTTAGCTATCCAGCGTTGGACATTCCATTAATATACAAAATGGTCCAAATAGAGAGAAAATCAGCTTTTCCAGTAGCAATCTTAGCAGGGTGTGACAAAATGTTGTTAAAAAAATTAAGGATAGATTCCACTATTGAAAATTTAGGTTGGGTATTTTAAATAGCCTAAATGTGTTTTTAAAAACTCCAGAAATAAGAAATATTTGTTATTTAAAAAATAATTTAACGTAAATTTGGATTATTTTAATTGGTTAAATTTAGTTCGATCTAATCGCTATACGATGTATGTTTGAAAAGTAGGCGATGTTTTATTTTTATTTTTAAGCTGGATTATTTTTTAATTTGAACATAGCTTTTAATTTTTAACAAGTTTTTCAAACATTATTTTGTCCTAAGTTAAAAATAAAGGTTGTTTTTCAAGCTAAATTTGTAAATTTGCATCTCAAATCGAGCCTTGTATTTATACGCCAGGAATTATTTAAACTTTAATCAGGGTTATATTTAAATCAACAATAAACTATTTTTCAGAAAAAAAAAACAAAAAGGATCCATATTGTGTCTACCCCGGCAGCGCAGCTGTCAGGGCACCTCTCTCGTACCCAGGTAGTGCGAGAACGAATCCCCAGCTGGGAAGACATTTCTAAGTAGTAGTTATTTAAAAATAACGTCCGCGGTGGCACTACTTCGTTGTCTAAAAGGTGCTGTGAAATGCATAAACTGCTTGGAACACGTTTACGGAACTGGGAAAAAAATGGAATAAACATCTAATAATCTTACGCTGAAGGTATTTTGGCACTTATGCGTTAGCTTTCGTGGGCTGTCTCAAAGATAAATATATATATATATATATATATATATATATATATATATATATATATATATATATATATATATGCAAAGACCTTCTGAATTATAACCGGAAGGCAGTAAGAATAATAGTGGGTCAACTGACAGGTCATTGCAGACTGAATAAACACATGGAAACTATGGGCCTGGCAGAAGAAAACCTAAGTAGGTTCTGCCAGGAGGAGGAAGAAACCGCAGAACACGTATGGTGCTACTGCGAAGCCCTTTGTCGTCTGCGGTTTGCAAGGCTGGGTGAAGAAAAACCTAAAGCGGCAAGATATACCAAGAAGCCAGTTTCAAGCTTGTGGAGTCTGATTAAACAGACCGGCTTGGATAGCGTGCTCTAACCTATGGACGGAGGACACACAATAAACCTGAGCAGGTTGCAGTGTTAGAGGATATGCAATCCACCTCCTAATCTAATCTAATCTAATCTATATATATGCAGGGTGGCCCACCATATTCGACACGGTCTGTAGCTGGATAACCATGGGGTTTTAAAAAAGTAAATACTGAAACATATACAGGTCGGATAAGGCCACAGTATAAAATTATTTTACTCTATACAGGATGTCTCAAAAAAGTGTGACGTATCAAAGTTATATTTTTTAAATAGAACACCCTATATTTTATGACGGTTTTAGATTCTACATAAAAAAATAATTTAAGTTTGTTAATATTACCAAGTCTCTAATTTTATTCGTTTTTGTGGTATTTGATTTTTTTCAAAATACAGCTGTGCAATTAAATTAATTTTATTTTAACAATATAAACTCCTTAAACTTTAAAATTTGTTGTAAAATTAGGAAAAGTCTGCTTTATCATACGTAGGTCATTCGAGATCATAGATTATACAGGGTGTTCAAAAAATAATTTCAGTTTTTTAGAATGTCAAATTTCAATATCTCTCTTATTTTAAATCGAACACCCTGTATTTTTACACCACATGATGACAAACCAAATGCTCTTTCAAATGGTGTATAGGTTGCCTACACCTATCTTTTATACTTTTTAAGTAAATTTCTTTTTAACATATTTTTATTCCAAATGTCTATTTAAATGTAAGTAGGCTGTGATATAGCTATGCCTATTTACTAAGCCGTTATTGCGAAATGTAAATTTGTTGGAAAAAAGCACAAAATTAAAGATTTTGTATTATCTGCCACTATTTTTAAAATTCACAGAAAAAAAATCGTTAGTTGCTTATAATGCTACTTCCAATAACACTTATTTCAGCTGAATGTGGTAATGATAAAACTTGTGTTTTTAAACAATCCTAATAACGCCTCTAGTCAGTTATGACGACATTCTGTGACCTATAAGTTGTTTCTTCCATTATCCATATTCACTGTGTCAAATTTTTAAAGCAAGTATTAAGGTTATCAGATGGTTTCTCCTGGAATATTTTTCAAAATTAACTCTAGACTAAAGTAAACCATTTTTTTCACATACCAGTATTATATCATCTTGTTGTTGTAGAAGAAGGGTTTTTATTTAAAATTATTGAAATTTCTTTTAAACTGACTAAAACACTAGTAATCAATAAATGGTCGTTGTTATTTTCTTAAGAAAAATATTAATGGCTGCTATGTCACAGCCAACTTTCATTTAAATAAACATTTGGACTAAAAATTTGTAAAAAGAGATTTTACTAAACAAGCACAAAAAAGATATAGGCAACCCATACACCACATAAAAGAGTATTTTATTTGTCATCATGTAACGTAAAAAAATACAGGGAGTTCCATTTAAAATAAGGGAGATATGGCTATTTGATTTTATGAAAAATTGAAATTATTTTTTGATCACCCTGTACAATATTTGATCTTGATTTGACCTACGTATGATAAGGCAGACTTTTCCAATCTTGTTACACATTTTAAAGTTTAAAGTGTTAAAAGTGTTAAAGTAAAATCAATTTAATTTTACCTTTGCATTTTCAAAAAAAATAAATGTCACAAAAACGAATAAAATTAGACACTTAGTACTATAAAAAACTTACGTTATTTTTTAAAGCAGAATCTAAAACCGTCATAAAATATAGGGTGTTCTATTTAAAAAAATATAACTTTGATACGTCACACTTTTTTGAGACACCCTGTATAGACCAAAATAATTTTGTACTGTGGTCTTATTCGACCTGTATATGTTCCAGTATTTACTTTTTTAAAAACCCCATGGTTATCCAGCTACAGACCGTGTCGAATATGGTGGGCCACCCTGTATATATTTCAATTTTTCAGTGTGGGAAATTACTAATTTCACACGAGTAGGAATATTGTAACACGAGGCGTTACCCGAGTGCGACAAACCCACGAGTGTAAGAAAGTTATTTTCACACGAGTACTGTACACTATTTTTCCTACGACCACAAATTATTAACCAAAAGAAAAGTTTGTCTTTACAGAAAAATAAAAAACAATTAAGAACTTTGCAATACTAGGGTGATTTTTACTTTGTAACACTAGTGTGATATGTACTTTTCCTCACTGCTATATTATAATACTGTTTTGACAATATTTTTATATCAAAAATCACCTACCTAGAAGCAATATATAACTTTAATCATTTTGGAATTTAAAAAGGCCCTCTCTTAATAAAAATTGTATGGTTTGGTTAGATTATAACGGTAATAGTTTAGTACGGTTTTCTGCAATTTTAAGGGTTTTTTAAAAATTATTGATACTCACATATTTTAGACACTCTTCTAAATAAAACGTAAGTTGCGCATATCCAAAATATTCCGTTTTTCAAAAAATATCAGTACACAAACTTACGGGAGCGGGAAGTGAAAAGGGGTGCTGGTTGGTGTAAAATTGGTAAAACGAGTTAACGAAACTGAACATCTCATGTAAAATTAAGTAAAAATTACATTTTTTTTCATATTTTTTAAAAAATATGAAAATTGTTAATGCATAACCTAATGTCCTAAAAGTAAGAAAAAACGACTACTAAACGTCCGTTATACCATGCAAAATATGGAAAGCATTTGGCAACGTCGGAAGGGTCTGATTCAATTTATGCATGGATAATAGAAAGTGGATTTATAAAGTGTGTATTAGCATCAGGTTTAATTAAGGGATTAAAAAAAGATTTAACTAGTTGTTTGAGTACACAAAGACCGGGAGAAAAAAATTGATCTATAGGAGTTTTTCTCTGGCGCTTTAGGTCGAACGGTCAAGCGGCAAGGCTGGCTCTAAAAAGTGCGTGCTCAAAGGTAGGAGGAAGATTTTAATTTGATCTACTCACCTGACGACACTGTGCCACTGAGCAAACAGTCAGTGAACGCTGTTTTTTGTGGTTATGTCTATTTTTGTTTATGATTTTATTTTTTCGGAAATTTTTTGTTACTCTTTTTATTATTAGAAGAAAGCTTATACTGTGTAGTAACTTAACGTTAATAAGATGATTTTCGCTAATTTGGGTTCTACTGTTTAAGGTAAGTAATACGTTTTTTTTACTGTCACTACAATAAAATATGTCACTTGCAAAATTAATAGCAGTTTTTAGAATGACATCATAATTTAAGTTTATTACGTTTCTCACGAGTGTTGTAAAGTACTTTGCAACACTAGTGCTATAAAGTACTTTGCAACACTAGTGTGATATAACGCATTTTCTATGCATGAAACCAGTGTGCTATTTGCTATTTTCACAAGTGGTCGTAGGAAAATATTATTAAAGAAAGCTTATCAAAATATGCAACTAAATCTGGTGACATTTTAGAACTAAAATTACAACAACTAACACACCAAACAGTGCCTAAGGTTATGCTTAAATTTAAGCATTACCGAGTAATGTAAGCAGTCCAAGCGAGCAAATTACAGTATTTTCGTATACCTTAATCCTGTCAAGATATGTCTCAGTAGCGACACAACCTATATTTTTCTTTAGTAAAGATAAGTTAATTTATTCGTCATAACTACATAATCTAATATAATTTATATTTTATCAACGTTTCCGTGCCTTTGGGTATATGTAGCTTGATTTCCATATCGGGATAAACCGCCTGTAATAGGTTAAATGTAATAAATTGATATAAATTACATTACGATAATTGTATTATATAACATGGCCACTGAACACGCCAATTTTATATAATTGTTGAATAAAATGTGAATTGGTGTTTGATATAATTTTATGGCCAAAATATGGTGCAACAATTTTAAATAAGTATCTGTTTTCAGTAAACTTAATGTTATTAAGTAAAGATCGTTTAGCTTAATTGAAATCGGCCTATTTCTATAAAACCCATAACTAAAATATATGTGCCCTATTAAATTATTTTTTTACCGGAATGTTCTCAATTAAATTAAAACGTATTTTTATGTTGCCTATTTTAGACAATAGAAAGGGGGAATCATAAATTGCTAAAAATGGATGGAGAGATTAAAAAAATTAGTGTTTTGGTAACTTGTAAAACGTAATTAGCTAAATAAAAATGTTTTAAAAAATTACTTCTGTAAAAGCTCTTATGAAAAGTAATAACATTCTAATGGCCAACATGTTCTTTTTGCTTTTTTGAAGCTAAAACAGCCCGTTTTTAGGTTTTTAGAATTTAAAAGAAAAAATATAGGTACTAACTTCAAATAAAGCCTAAGAGTAAACTTTTAACAATTGGGGAATATAATAGTAGGGGAGCCTAAGACAGGAATATCGGGATTTACTACAGCGCGGCAGAGTAATATACAGTATGATACCTTGTATCCAATATAAGCCCCGTATAAAAGTCCGCCCGTCAAGGAATAAAGGAACAGATTAGTGGAAGAACATATTTATTGGAAATTTACAAGAGTATCAGATTAGGATGAGGTAAGTTAATTACATGCCAGAAGGTGTATATTCCACTAATCTGAGAATTTGAGAGTGACGTAAATAAAGCAACGGGCTACAATGTTGTAAAAAAGGTCACGTTGACATTCTCGAGTGTGACTATTATTATTATTTTTATTTTAAAGGAAACAATTTAAGGATAGTAATAAATATATAATCTGATGATTTCCACAACCGAAATAGCAACAAAATTTTTAACATATTTAAATATCTATAGCTGCTTCCCCTACCAAAGAAAAGGTAGGTACATAATATGTACCGGGTGTCAGTTACAAATTTACATCTCCCTTAACTTTTTATTTTTATCGCACAAAATAATTAAAAATATCAGTTTGTTGGGATAATTCTGTAGTTTTCGAACTTGAAATCAGATTTTTATTATCTCTTAAGATGTACAGGGTACGACAAAAGTTTAATTCTTTAAAATGGAAGACTCAATATATTATTTCACCGTAAGATCCTTTAAAAAGTTTTAGAAGAATACCACATTTCATTACACCTATCTCAATTAGCTTTCGAAATATTGCCATGCAAATCTGAAGAACAATTTTTAATTCCCATTAGAAACGTAATAAACTTACATTCCACTTAATTCTTTTTTTTAACGTATAAAAGAAATAAAAACACCATTTTGTTAGGATTATTCTGTAGTATTTTTATCTTTCATCAGAACTCTTTTTCTATTAAAATATACAGGGTGCGACAAAAAGTGTGATTTTTTTATTAAACACCCTGTATATTAAATCACCATTTAAAGGATAATTTAAAAAGCTTACCAAAAATTTCATCTTCTATAGGTCTATCCTAAAAGGTTTTTGTAAAATGGCCATAACTAAAATTATTGCGCAATTATTACCATAATTCCCACCTACGTAATTAAAATTCACAATTATTTTTTAGATTTGGATGATTATACTTTCGAAACTAATAAAGATAGATATATTAAATGTTGTATTTTTAAAGCTTTAAAAAAAATGATTAGTGATATTATATTCCTTTTAAAAAATCATACTTTTTGTTTTACCGTATATATTTAAAGCAATAATAAAATTCTTATTATTGATTTAAAAACTACAGAATTAACCCAACAAACCGATATAATTATTTACTTTGTATGAAAAAAAAATAAAAAAGTTAAGGTGGGTGTAATTTAAAACTTGACACCCGGTACATTATACAGGGTGCGAACGGTCTAGAACATTGGTAATTGGGGTTGGACATTGGTGGGTATGGTTACATCCGCTTGGGCGATCGATAAAGTTTATTACTCGGCAATATGTCTGGGTTTGTTGAGCAACGTGGATTTGTTATGGAGCCATTATTCAAAAATGGCGACTGTGTCACCGCGACGAAAAGAGCATTTTGTAGGCGCTTTCTTCCTCCGAATGCATCTGTTTCAGACCGGAAAAAAAATTAAAATGTGTTGCCAACTTAAGGGCAACTGATTCTTGACTTCACTAACTCAAGATAGCGATATGAGATAAAATTGCTATTCCTTAAGACACGGTATGGTTAGAACCATATTTATTTCATTCTGAAAGCGATGCCGCTAAATACACAAAAAATAATAAACTAAACAAACCTTTTCGAAAGCACATAGCCTCTAACAGAGCCTGATAACATTTTTTTAGATAAATAAACAAAAATATTGCAAAAACACGTATCACATGCTTAAAAAAATCATCTTATTTCTTCTCTGCCGTGCCATAAAACCTGTAACGCGTGGCGTAGTCGTCGGGTTGAATATTTTTTGCTGCAGTAAATCATTGTTCACAAAAGGGTTTATTTGCTTTATCATTTTTTGTCTACTTGGCGGCATCGCTTTCAGAATGAAATAAATATAGTTCTAACTATACAATGTTTATTGTTATTAAAGTATTTCGGACAGTTTAGAAAGGGTTTATTAGGTAAAATGATAGGAAATTCTTCTAAAATAAAATATTAAATACTTTAAACAATAAATTGCCTCGACAATAAGATCCGATGAGACGATTTTAAAGTATCCTCGTCTTTTTAAGATCTTCTCATGGTTCCGATTGTTTTATATATGCATTGAATAAAGCATGCAATCACCAAACACGACACTGATGTTTTTTGGGGCCAATTTATGTTTAAGGAGAAACAAACCATAACGGTTTTTAAACCCATAAAAAAAGGAAAACAGGGATCCTGCAATTATTGCCTGGTCGTTATTTCACAAAAAGTTTCGTTTTATTTTATGTTTTGATGTGGGTACCGAAACATTACCATCAAAATTTCTTCATTTAACTCGAACAACAAGCGAAAAAGAACCTGTTTTTCTTATCTCTGATCTTACGACAAAGAGGATATGCACAAATTACATTAAATTTTCTGCTAAACTTCAGTAAAACCAGATAATACTCTTTTAAATATGGCAATAATTGGATATTTTTTAATTGGTGGATCGTGGTATTATTCAAATAATAATATAAAGTGGATAAACTGCCTAAATACAAATCATAAATATTATAAATAAAATTATAGTTTTTACAGTACAGGACTATTTAGGGTAAGTGGCCTATAAAAAGATAATAGATACTACAGAAGAAAAGATGTAATTTTTACATTTTGAAACTTAGTCTAAAGGAACGGCCAGACTAAAAGGAAGTACGAAGGCTGCATGTTAATGTTAAATTGTTAAGCAATTTTTTTAAATTCTAATGCGTTAATACAAGTGACCACACCGACACCCAACGGGCCATGCAGGCTTCGCAATGCGAAAAATCTTTCACCCAAAAATGGCACGCTTTTCGCTTGTCGCTCTTTAATCTTGCCGTACAGTCAGTGTGTTGCCAGACTGAAGAGGGACAAGCTACAAGCGGGGATTTGCATGCGAACGATTTTTCAAAACCTAATGCTTAAATGCCATTTGCCACACCGACACCCAGCGGGCGGGCGGCTGAAAAGTAACATGAAGCCTTCGCACTTCGAAAAATCGCTCGATCACTTTTCGCTCGCGCGTCTTCAGTCTAGCCGTTTCCTAAGTAATATTAATTTTTAAATAGCAAATAGAAAAATATTGCACAGTAAAATAAGACCTGGCACTAATAATACCGGCCTTATTTTGACATCTGAGCTGGCGCAGATGCATGGTCGGATAAGGACTCCCTTAATATGGATAGTGCCTGGCTTTATTTATGTCGGTTTTCGGTCGTGCCTTATTTTGATCTTATTTTAACTTCGGAACTGTTTGTGTAAACCGAACGGCTGCCGACCACAAAATCCAAAAGTTTTTAGAAATAAAAACACTTAAAACCTTGCTTTTTCACATGTAATCCTGTAATTGTGTAAAACAAAACCCTACAACACAAAACAATAAAGAAACACAACTAAAATTTTTGCCCCTTTTTTTAGGTTAATGGTACTGTCAACATGATTTGCAATAACTCTAAATTATGGGTACAAGCACTATTTAAATAAGGCCGGTATTAATAATTCCCGAGATTAATAAGGCAACTTGCAATATTTCTCTATTATCTCACGTTTCTATGATGTCAGGTTAACCGAAAAGTGCGTATTTATTTGCTTATTTTAAAAGGAATATCCTATAAATAATTAAATTTTTAGCTTTTGCATAAGCGTTTTTGACGTTTTTACATATTATTTCTCAAAAATCGCAAAACAAAACAAAATGTTTTTTGACAAAAAAAATTCTTGGAAGAATGGCAAATGCCCTATATTTAACAGCTTCAGAACCCATTGAAATTAGATACATTTGAATCTAGTTTTACTCTAACTAGATTGAACCCTCTAGAATTCGATGGATTTTAGACAGTTATTAGCGATTTAAATTAAACGCCTCTATTGGATCTTGTGCACTATAACATTTGTTTGTCATATTTGGTGTTAAGTAATGAGATAGTGTTTGTAAATATAGTAAATAGTTTTTCCATTTTAT
Source organism: Listronotus bonariensis (assembly GCA_014170235.1). Lineage (NCBI taxonomy): Eukaryota > Metazoa > Arthropoda > Insecta > Coleoptera > Curculionidae > Listronotus > Listronotus bonariensis. The sequence continues at coordinate 63,080 of JACEGR010005224.1, forward strand.
TAAGATAGATTTAAAATCTTGACGGGTTTAATTTAGTTTAAATAATAAAAACAAAGGTACAACAAAATAATGATATAAAACGCACCAAGACTTCAGGTTAGACAAATACCCTTGGCAGCTTTATTAATAACCTACAAAATTATTTGTGTTATGTCAAGCGGTCGTCTACCAACGATACATTAAACACGCATCATGCAACGTGCCACATAAGGTAAATATGGCGCAGTTACATTGGCCTCATAAAATCCTTATATTAGCAACATTTCGTGCTCGAATAATGTAATCGTATATGTTCCATGATATAAACTGCATGCAATATTTTGGGCACGCCTTGCCGCAGTCTTTATGCCTTGCAGGTGGAGATAAGTAATTTTTTTAACGCCACATTATTGTTCGATTACAAAGTCTCAAGAATTGCCAAGCTAACATAAACTTTTTCTTTCTAAAATGCGTCGAATTTCGACGCCTCTGGCAGCAGTTAAATTTGAGCGCATTTTCCCTTATTTGGAAAAAATAACAGTGACAAGAAAACATTTTGGGCAACAACCAGAAAAAAATGCTTTAAATTGTGATAGTACAACTATCTAACGTAGGTACCGGCTGAAAAATTTATCTTAGCATTTTTAATATTAGTTTTATTATTTTTAAATATATTAAACAAGAAATTTTTTAAAAATATCTTGTTGTGGGTGCAGTTTGTACTGCTGAAAAACATAACCAGTAAAGTGGTGCAGTTTAAACTGCCAAAAAGACATAAAAATATTTAAAAAAGTAGTGACGTGTCAGTAAACAAAAGATCATTACACACACAACAATGTGAGGAAAAGATACAATTTACTTAAAAACCGGAATGTAAACATGTGTCACTAATAGTGCTTTTTTGTTAATATATTACTCGCTGATATGCCAAAATTTTTGCTCATGCAGTAAAGATAGTATAAATACCCAAAATTTTAAATGCAGTTTTATAATACTGCTTATCTTTTTTTAAATAAATGATCTAAACTATGGCATGTACAGGGTGTCCCAAGACAAACTGCGCTTTCTCAAAAAGTCTCTTTATAAAATTTGATTAAAACAATGTGATAATTCTGTCATTTCATTCGAATACACTTTTTTATTACACCACTGCATTTAGCGTTTTCTTTTTATAATAATTAGTTTTTACCTTTTTAAAACGTTATCAGCCAACTGAAATTTAAAGGGTACCTGAAAATGCAAAATCCCCCTATAGCTTAGAAACTAAGATGGCTATATTGGCATCTTTTGTTTTACACAAAAAACTTGGGTTTGCGAAAACCGCAAGGTTCTATCTTTAATAATAACTGAGACCCCGCCACTGCAACCAAAATTGGACATCTTGTGTATGAGCTCCCAAAAACTGCAAAAAGTGAAAATAGACCAAGACAAAACCGCCATTATTTTTAATAATTTAGCAAAATGTCAAGTAAAAAAGGGGTATAGAATTATTGAAGTAAAGTTTCGAACCGAAAGCGAGAAAATACCCTGTGTATTACTTTGAAAACAAGTCTTTTATAAGCCATTCATCCCTCCAAAAAAAAATATTTGTGTAGAAAAGTATTTTTTATTAAGCAGGATTTTTATAAAGAAGCCCTTTTTATCGTAATGTTAAAGTAATTAAAGGGTTTTCCATTTGGAAAGAACTTTCGAAGACACGCTGTATTTACTTAATTGCACTAAAATAGCAGCAATTCAATTATGGCTGATTTTCCGGCTAAGAATTAGGTTTGAACCTGTATTCGTACCGCAATTTTAATACCAAAATTCGAAGAAAGGATCTGAATAACGAAATATTAATACAAAGAAAGTATTCAAATACTATGATTCAAAAACAATATTCACAATCCAGAATTTGGAATACTAAAAAAATATTTAGTCGAATACCGAATACCAAATACACAGATGTATTTGAATACTATTTGAATACCAGCCAAATATATTCAGGCCGATTAGCGTCCCTCCTGGCTTTTCCAAACTTTTTGAACTGGCAGCATGCCGCAGACTGATACCTTTCATGAAGCAAAGTAATTTGCTTTCTGATAACCAACATGGTTATACAGATGAAAAATCAACACAAACAGCTACGTTTCAGTTCACTCACGGGATTCTTGAGCAGTTGGAGGACGGAAAAGCAGCCATGGGAGTCTTTCTGGATCTTTCCAAGGCATATGATTGCCTTGATAGAGACCTACTTTTGACAAAACTTGAGTTGTACGGAATTAGAGGCAATGCATTAAAATGGTTTGAATCATACTTAACAGGTAGAACCCAAAAAGTAGTAGTAACAAAAGACAATATTGGGGCAAAGTCTGGAAGTTTGCAAAATGACATTGGAATCCCGCAGGGTAGCATCCTGGGACCAATTTTATTTATAATCTTTACCAATGACATTAACTTTGAAATTCCTAAACAAAATATTGCTTTAACGGCTTATGCAGATGATACTAATCTCTTAATATCTGGTAAAGAAATACCTGAAATTATTGAACAAACTAAAAATATTTTTTCACAAACAAAGACCTGGTTCGAGAAAAACAGACTTATACTAAACAAGGAAAAAACTAACTTAGTCCTGTTTAGAACAAAATTAAATAACATCGATAAACCAGAATATATTGAAATAGACAACAATAACATCACAGTTCAAAGTAACACGAAATTTTTAGGAATCCAAATTGATGAATTTCTAAACTGGTCAGATCAAATAGATTTAATTAGTAGCAAGCTAAATAGTATAAGTTACGGTATCAGACTGACAACAAAATATATTTCAGAGACTGCGTTGAGGACATTGTATTTTGCAAACTTCGAGGCCACAGCAAGATATGGAATTATTTTTGGGGTTGTAATTCCAAGATACAAAATATCTTTGTTATACAAAAACGGTTATTGCGAACAATGTTTAAAATGTTATATAGAGAGAGTTGTAGAAATGTCTTTAGAGAAAAGGCTATTCTTACAATTTATGGTTTGTACATATTTGATACAATAATGTTTTTTTATAAAAATAGAAATAGTTTTAGGGTAGAAAGTAATCATAATTACAACACACGGACAACAGAGGTAAATTACCCAATTCATCACCTATCATTGTTTGAAAAAGGACCATACTATAGAGGCATTCGTTTCTACAATAAGTTACCAAATGATATTAAAAGTGCACCGACTTTAAAAGTGTTTAAAAGAAAAGTAAAACAATTTTTAATACAAATAGAACCCTACAGTGTGAAAGACTTTACAGAGAGACAATTGTAAAGTCTCTTTTTTGTTGACGTGATTTCTTTTTATGTTTATGTATTTGTATACCTGAATATGATCAGAAATAAAGAGTTTTTCTATTCTATTCTATTCTATTCTATTCTATTCTATTCTATTCTATATATTCTAAAAAGATTTCAAAAAACCGAATTTCCCAATACTACCGGTCTCTACACCAAGGCTGCTGGGTTAAAAAACTTATATTTTTAAAATATAAAGACAGCTTATTATTTCAACAATAAGTAACTCTTTCGCAGAATCTTAATTTAATATTGGATTGGGGCGCCAAAAATCTCGTCCATTTTAATGTATTCAAAACACAATCATGTTGCTTGTTGCGAAAAGAGTCATCAAATACTCATCCTCTACTTATGAGTGGCCAAGTTTTACAGAGCAAAGACACCTTCAATCTTGTGGGCGTTACATTTGACAGTAACCTTAACTGGCATAAATACATTGTATCTATAGCCACGGCAGCTTCAAAAAGCTTGGCTATAGATACAATGTATTTATTGGAGCCAAAAGTATTTTTCCCCTTCTAATTTATACACTTTATATGTGTCTCAAATCCGACCTCCCTTGGAATATTGTTCTCATATCTGGGGCATGGCGTCCCCCACAACCCTAAGCATTCTTGATTCCATTTAAAGAAGAGATATTCGTCTCATTAATAATCCTTCACTTACAGAAAGGCTTTCCTCTCTTGCCCGTCGTCGGGCTGTGAGAGATTAATCGCTTTTTTATAGGTACTTCCATGGCTTCTGCTCTAAAGAATTGTCCAGTATAGTTCCTTCACTGACGGTTCCCAACAGAGAAACTCGTCGTTCCGCGTTTCCGAGTTTCTAGAATGTAGAACCTGCTGCCCGCGGAGGTCTTTCCTTCCCCCATATCTTCAAGTATTTAAGTTTCGTGTCAACAAACTTCCTTTTACCTCACTTAACACACCTACCGTACGTTAGTATTTAGGCTTTTAGCCTTTGTAGTTTGTTTAAAGATAAAAAAAACTAATAACTTAAATTAAAAACTGCTACTACTATGATACTAATTACTTTAAGTAAACAATGGAAATCTACCTTTGGTTTTCTCTGATTTTAAGAATAACATAAAAACACGTAATAATAATATTATTATGAATAAGAAAGCCGCAGCCAAGCCTTATAACAATAATTATAATAATGTTTAATTTCCACTGAAAAATTAACAACAACCAATAATACAGCAAAACAAATAAAAAGGCATTTGAATATTCAAACTGCCATGTAATTATTAAATTAAACATAAATCCAAATATGCCTAATCATCCGTCATTAATACAATTAAAATTGACTTGTAATTTATTTAAATAAAAATATCTATGCTAAGTAAATATTTTATTGTTTTTCTTCAGTAGCGTAGTGTAAATAACAGTTAAAAATTTTACAAAAAAATACAATTCATTTTAATAGGGCATGTTTTTAATACTATTTATACAGGATATCCAGTGACTTAACCAACAAACTTTAAGATTTAGATATTTCAAAAAGAATGAAAGACGTTGCCTATGTATTAGAAGACATTTATTGACATAGGTACAATAAAATATTACATTCATACCATAAGGGGTCGTCCATAAGGGGTTTAGGGTAAATATTTTTAAGGAAAGAAATTGTACGCCACTGCACTTTTTAAAATAACAACCTGTTTTCAAATTCCCTGTTTAGTTTAGAAGAAATTCGGTTTCTAGACTTTTTTTTGTGTGATGTACGGTTTTCATGTAAATAACACTGATCTCGGTGGATTGCCAATGTTATAACCTGCGCGAACCAAAAGTTGCATTTCACGGGCGAAAAAATCAGTTTGTACGCAAGCAAGTTAAGGGTAAACGCACCTAGCCCCCAACAAACTATCCGTATTATGGGAAAGAGTTTGTCGACGGCGTCCTGATTTTCTGTTCGAAGTACGGTAGCTAATGAGCGTCACGGTCTCAGACCGTGGACAAAGGGTACGGGGTGCCGGTGTTTGTATTTTGCCACGGCTTTTAAGTGCGCATGATCGTCCACCCATTCATTTGTTTACTTCGCCAGGTCGTAAAAATCCGAAAAATGCTTCCTGCCACTGCGGATCTAAATGTAGGTTATCTATGGTAAATAAATAGAAACCATTTCTCGGTATGGTCAAATCCCTAGTTAATTTAAGTATTAAACTTAAAGAATATTTTTACTTTAGAATTTGATATTACCAATACGAAATGACAATGCCAAAAATAGGTTTCTACCGTACATCAAACAAAAAAAATCAAGAGACCAAGTTTCTTCTTAGGTTTAAACTTAAGAAAATATATATTAGATTTAAGGTCAATGCACAGTACGCGCTAAGGTCGTAATACGCTCACGGTCCGGTAAAATATTTTAACGCAGGTCCGGTAAGCTCCGCTCACCTAAGCAAATTTGAATTTTGTAAAGTGTCAGTAACATATAGGTCTTCTATAAAAACGGCGTTGATTGCTAAAATCTATTGTTTATAATAGATTTTAGCAATCAATAGATTGCTTAATGTTTAAATAAGTAAATGATGTTTAGTAAAAAAATCTTACGTTTTTAAGACCTTACCAATGGGCGGAGATGCCCAACGGGTTGGATAACACTGCCTATCTAGGGTGTACAAGTCCGCTCACCAATTTAATTTTTTTAGGTATAAAATAAAACATTTTTAAATAAATTAAACCATATAATTTGATATCTTATATTTGTAGTCCTAGACATTCAGATTCTTTTATAGTAATAAAATTATGAGCATAAGCCTAAAAGGTAAAACACACACACAAAAAAATATTTGTATTAAATTTTTTATAAATTCATTATAAACGATTTACAATATTGTTATTTTAAACAAAATTTTAAATATCTGCACAGCTATCTTTTTAAAATTGAATTTTTTTAAACCTGACAAAGTCATAATATTTTAATGATGCATAACAAATTACAATCAATAACCTACGTTTAATATATTAATAAAGCAAATTATTACTTATGTTTTGTAATAACGTTTGAATTTTTACAGAAAAAAAAATAGATCAAGCTACATCCAAAACATTTCTACGATAACTGAAGGCTTAAAAGCGGTATCGCGAAGCGCAAATCAGCTAACGGCCGTATTTACCAAGCTCTGACAAATATTTATCAGACTGATAGGAGCCTACCAGTCCAATAAATATTTTTTCCACGACCGTTAAAAAATGCTGTTTTTTAATCGTTAACATGAAGTTAAAGGACTTCAATCTAGTACACTACACAGAGGGTTAAAAAAGTGATTTTTTTAACACTCTAAAGCTTTTTTCACACTTTGAGTTAGTGGTTTGTTTTAATGCCTACTACAACAAACCTTAATATCAATTTATGCAATGTAACAGTAAACGCGACATCAACTGAACCAAACGGTCAAGTTACCTTTGATTTCTGTCATTATTTCTTTTAGTTTACGTGTCACCAGTTTTATTTATTTCTACAAAAAGTAAGTACATACAGTTTTTCAAGATTAATTTATAAATGCATAGGTATAAAGAAAATAATTGCCTCTTAAAAAATAAGAAGGCTATGAATATTTTTGCAATATAATGGCTGGGTTGTAGTATTGCAAATTAATAAGTTTAGAAATATAAAACATGTATTAAATGGTATTTTGGGAAATTTTTATACTGTCGTGGAAAAAATATATTATGTAACACATGCATAATGTCTCCCCGTGGCCTAGTGGACAGAGCTTTGATCTTTGAAGCCAGAGGTCGGCGGTTCGATTCCCAGCGGGGGAGACATATTTAGGTAGTAGTTATTTGAAAATAACGACCGTGGTGGCACTACCGCGTTGTCTAAAAGGAGCTGTGAAATGCAACTGCATGTTTCAGTGCTTGGACAACGTTGACGGAACAGGGGAACGATGGGTTAAACATCTAATAACCCGACACCCACGGTACTCTGGTATTTAGGCATAGACCTTCGTGGGATGTCAAAAGATACAAAAAAGAAATAAAGTGTCTTTTTTCTACTTATGGAATTGCCGCAGTCGCCTAACAGCTCGTGCTGTCAAACTTCCCATTCGTAAGAAAAAGTATAACTTTATGCACTTGTTACATAAATTACTATTTTAGAGCTTGGTGAATACGGCTGTTAGTTAGCATTTTGGCTTTAATGTTTGTATTGAGTGATATATACAGTGTGTCTACGTAAGTTGGCATCATATGGGAAACTTTTTTATTATTGATTTTACGAAAAAAAATATTCCCTATAAATAGCTCTGCATGTTCCAAAACCTAAAAATCAACCATCAAATAACCAATTGTATCAGTCATCTACAAGGTTTGACCAAGAATGTAATTTTTGCTTAAGAGTAAAGTACCTCTATTTTTGTTAATATAAAAAATTGTTATGAAGAAAAAATGTTAAGAACTAAAAATTACTTTTAATATGCAATTTTGTTTGTTTACACAAGAAATAATTTATTTTTTGCGATAATGGTGAAACTTTAGATTTGTACAGAAGTGCACAACACTTTGTGATCATAAATGTCATAGGACAGTTTCAAATAAACTTTTTATATTTATTGTCATTAAAACAGAAAAAATGTACAATGCACTAATGTACAAACTTAAATTTTATTGATTTTCGCAGGAAAAAAAATATTCTTTTTTGAAAATGGACAAAATTGCATATTTAAAAGTACTTTATATTTTTACACATCTTGTCATTATAACAATTTGCGATAATATATACAGGAACTTTTACTATTTAGCAAACCTCGTAGATGACAGACACAATTTGATATCCGATGATTGTATTTTAGGTTTTGGACCATGCAGAACTTTTATTTTAGATTTTTTTTCGTACAATCAATAATAAAAATGTTTATCCAACACTTACATATAATATCTACATAATTGATCAGATTTTGAGGATATAAAGTGTACTATAAGTCACTAGTGAGCTAAAGTACCCTTTAGCTCACTAGTGAATTATAGACAATACAAAATTTTGTTGCTGGTGTTGACAATGACAAGTAACAAATAATGGATGACGTTTTCAAATTATTTTCGATATTAAAAACTATTTATACGAAAGTGTTGGATAAAATTTTGTATTAGACACGTGAGTTATTACATATAAGTCACTTAAGAAAATTTTAAACTTTTCTTGCGTGACTTATATGTAATATAACTCACTTATCTAATAAATAACTATTTTTATGTAAAGTCAAATTATGTAGACACACTGTATACAAGTTGTCCCACCGAGAACTGCCGCGATCGATTTCTCTAAAACTACGCTTTGAAAAGTTTTAAAAATTTGGTAACATTATAGAGTCTGTGGGGGACATACAACTTATATATTTTGACAGCTCTACCACTCCGATTATACCGGAAGTTAATGTCAACATCCTTATTTTAAACGGAACACCCCAAATATTATTTATTTCTGAATTCTGCGTTCTACCTAAGTCCAACCTTTTTTGACTTATTTTAAATTTGATGTCAAAAATGACGTTTGCAAGTCATTACATAACCATCAATTTCTTCTAAACAAAAGCCTCTAATATGAGTTGTGGTTGAGTTTCACGTAGAGAAAGAACTACTTTACCAGACTGTAGGTATTGATATTTTCACCATTAATATATACAGAGTGGTTAAAAATAATCGTTTAAACTTATTATGACAAAAACCTTAAAAGTCATATTTTTAAAGGGAAACCCCTATCTTTTATTGCCTTACCCTATTAGGAATTAAAAATAAGGGTAAGTTTGTATAAGAGTGTCTATTATTTCCAAAAGTTATAGTTTTCAAAATATTAACGATTTAATATTTATCTATTCTAACAATGCATTTAAGTACGGGTAGGTACGGGGTAGTTGGCTGTGATGCCGCGTTTTGTGGTCAAGGCCAACTAGAAGCCAAACTAAGCCGTACTTAAAAGCATTGTTAGAATAAATAAATCTTAAATCGTTAATATTTCAAAAAATATATATTTTTTTAATGGACATCCTTATACAAACTAACCCTTATTTTTAATGTCTAATAGGATATGAAATTAAAAATAGGAGTTTACATTTATTAAAATTGTTTTTTAAGGTTTTTGTTGTAATAATTTTTAACAATTATTTTTGACCACTCTGTATTTATTAATTGTAAAAATATCAATATAGTCTGCTTAAGTAGTTCTTGCTCTAGAAGAAACCCAACCCCAACTCATAATAAAGGCTTTATATTTAGAAAAAATTGATGGGTATGTAATGGCTTGCAAGCCTCATTTTTGACATAAAATCTAAAATATGTTAAAAATGGTTGGACTTAGGTATAGAACATTATACATAAATTATGTTTAAAATCTTACGCAGAATCTAACAAATAAATAATATATAGGGTATATATTCCATTTCAAATAAGGAAGTTGACAATAATTTCCGGTATAACCGGTATAGTGGTAGAGCTGTCAAAATATTTTAGTCTTATGTACCTCACTGACTTTATAATGTAACCAAATTTTAAAAATTTTATAAACCGTACTTTTCGAGAAATCAATCGCAGCAGTTCCCGTTGGGTCACCCTGTATATCGGACCGATTATAGGTAGAGCTTAGAAATTTAGACGGTGGACGGCGTTACTCGCTGGGCGGGGCTTCTCGGACTTCCTATACATGATTTTTAAATAAATGACCTTAAATGACATTTAAATAGGGTGTAAGATAATTAACCGAACCGTAAGCGAACCGAGACGTAAGCGCCTGTGCATTAACCTTTAATTTAAAGGTTTTTTTGTTCATTTTAAATTAGATACTAAACAACATTCTAAATTTGGTGAATTTTTTAACTAGCCTCTTCATAAATTATCTATTACCTTAATTTAGTATTAACTATAGAAAGTTAATGACGCTGGGAAGTTTTTTTAAACCCAAGATATTGAATAGTTTAAATTTAAAACAACTTTTTATCGTTAATAAAACTGCAAAAATAATACCTAACAATCTCCTAAAATAACCGATAAAAAAATATAAAGTTAGAAGCAAATACCATTTTAGTATTTCGTCGTTATAAAGGTAAAACAAAAACTAAGTAACAATTTTAAGTTTTGGAGATATTAGCAGTATTATATAAAATTTACTTTGAAAAAAAGCCTTTGCTGTTATGTTTTATATTAAAATCAAAAGTAATAGAATCCATAAAAGTTGCTTCTAATTTTTACAAAAAAAAAAATCCCAAGAACGTCAGAAATAACAGTTTTCGTACTTAGTGAACTTTACCCCTTGTGTAAGCCAGTAATTTTACCATAAAGTGCATAAATATAGTAATATAACTACAAATAAAAACACTAGAAAAATTGTCAGCTTTCTAAACTTAAAACTAAATTAATAGTTTGACTTTAATACACCACCGATTAATATCCTGTCTCGACTCTTCCATCCAAAAAACTATGTGAGCCATACCGAGTATTATTTATTTACCATTTAAGTTACTTAGGAAGTTTTACCTTTACCACAAAAGTGTTTTTTGCACTTAGGGAAATTTAATAATTTATTTAGGGACTTTAAAAGTCAAACATGGTAGTTTTAAGTTGTTCATGCGATAGAACTATTACCGCAAGTAACTTGGGTATGCTTATCTCACTTTTTAAAAAAATGTTACTTAGTGACTTTTATCTTTATCTTAACTTAATCCTTGAAGAATAGCACACTCTTCTATTTAAAGAGTACCTAAATATTTTATAAAAAACAGATAAGTACTTTTAAATTGAAAAACATTATTAATATTACCTTGTTTAAAAGATTAAAAAAAGTTGTGTAATACAAATTTCATTGAGAAAGTTTTGCATTATGTTTAATTTTTTTGGTTTACACTTTTCTAGGTACAACCACAATTTATTCTTTGCTTACTATTACGTCTAGTACTAAAACTTCAGCTAAGTCAAAACTTTATCCAATAAAGCATAATTTTTCACACCAACAAAAATAACTGAATATTTTTAAATTAAAAATGTGGATAGACCATAGTTTAATAAAAGTACGAGGGTTTTTGTTTAAAATTACTGTTTAATAAATTATAATTTACCAAACATTTTATATTTCTTTTCATAGGTAAACTTCTGTTTAGTAAGTCGGAATTATACAGGGTCCCACCATTTTTTTTAATTTAATGAATGCAGATTAAACACAAGTGACAAATTCAATATTTTGCTTTAATCGTTTAATTTCCTAACTTTTTTACAAAAAAGGTATATTTTATTTGAATAGATCATTGACCGTTTTTCCTAAAATTGAATTTTTAATCCAGACAGCATTTTATGTGTAATAAAAAAATTAAATTATTAACAAAACTATTAAAATGTGGAAAATTATAATAAAAATGGTCATTGTAAGCCTCTTAAACTAAATAATGCGCATAAAGCCTTTTTTTAAATATTTTTTATGCAGTTTGTTAATTAAAATAGAGCCATTTACCTATAAAAGAAGCATTACTATAAAGTTATTTAGTTGCCCAAATACCATCGGTACTGTGGCAACAACAACAACACCGGAGCCAGGACCGAAGCGGTCCCATTCTTTCCAGATAGATTTTGGCGTGTCCCCAATAAAAAGACCATTGAATAAATAATTCCGCCTAACTAATATAGAGCATACCTATCAATAGTTCAAAAGTTAAATTTTAAAAATGATTATACCAACTTAGTCCAATATCTTCCTAACGAAGTGCGATAGAACTTTGTATTATATGAAATATAACATGATTTTGACTTATTCTTTTACTCGTATTTATAACCTCTCTGTCACTCTCTTTTATTTATGACCTCACCTATTTGGAGACGCTGTAGTATATCATAAGATCCTACAAATTCAACTCTTTAAACTATTTACTATATTCCAAGCAATATTTTGTTTAAAACATAGTAAAGTGTACAATAATTTAATAAAAACACAGGACCGCCAAGCGGTTAAAGGTTTTGATTTTAAAAGTATTTTCCGTGAAACTATTTGCCAAGCACAATCTTTCAAACAGTATTTGAGTAGTAAAATTAATTTGAATTTGTAAACTGAGTAGTATAGGACTGGATTATTTTCCGTAAAATTTAGATTTAAGCCAAAAGAATTTTATCGATAATAAAGTTTAACATTTTTATTATTATTTAATAGGCAACATAATAAAATACATATATATATATATATATATATATATATATATATATATATATATATATATATATATATATATATATATATATATATATATATATATATATATATATATATGTATGCCATCGACCTAGGTTCTTCAGCCCTTGGGGTGTAACATATTTTTAATAGGTAAATATTATATGAACGCAGATTTAAAAAAAAACTTATATGAAATATTAAAGAAATGGAGAAAAAGTCAATAATCAATCACTCATTGCAAGTAGGGCTTCTGCCAAAGTAAAGGTTGGATATTTTCTAGCTGGTCTTTGGTTTTGGTCCCTTTCGATACATAATCCCTGTATCATCGTAAGTGTTTTTCTTTTTCTTGCAAACCTAGACGTTAATGTGGTAAGTCGTTCTGATATTGGTTCGATATTAGTAGCATCATATAACATCTGGTTTGATGAGTTATGCAGGGGTTATTTGGGTGACGCATAATATTTCTTAGGGCTGTTGTTTCTGCTGTTTCTAAATTTTTCAGAGCTGTTCTTCTGCAATTAATGTACATTGGGTGCATATATTCTAGCAGAGGTCTGCACACTGCTTTGTATATGTGAGCTGCGATTTTTCGTGAAATACCTCTATTGTTATATGTTAATCCTCTAAAGT